>JAYEPQ010000005.1:56031592-56216592 GCA_036321105.1 Dracaena cambodiana | reverse complement strand
AATTCTACTCACCCGAATCAAAAGAAATGGGCCCAAATCCCATCTCCATCGTCCCTCAGTCTCTCCGCCTCATCTCGCCTGCTACTCCATCTCCTCTCCTCGTCTCCTGCCACATCAAGGCCCACCCCGAACCCGTCGCCATGAACTTCTCCTGGCTGAAGCAAACCCTCAGCCAGCGCTTCAACCCCTCGGGGATCTCATCCTTCGCCGACGTCGCCTCCAAGGACCCACGCCTCGCCCTCCCCCAGCTCGCCGTCCCCGACATCCGCCACCTCGACTGGAGCGAGCTCCGCCGCCTAGGGTTTCAGGGCGTCGTCTTTGACAAAGACAACACCCTCACCGCTCCCTACTCGCTTTCCCTCTGGCCCGCTCTCGGCCCGGCCTTCGAGCTCTGCCGATCCGTATTCCCGGGGAAAATCGCCGTTTTCAGCAACTCGGCCGGTGAGATTTTATTTTATTTTTTTTGTTTTTTGTTTTTTTTTTTGTTTTTTTGTTTTATGTTTTTTTTGTTGTTCCAGGGTTGTATCAGTATGATCCGGATGGGACGGAGGCGAGGGCGCTGGAGGAAGCTATTGGAGGGATTCATGTGATAAGGCATGGCAAGTGAATTTATTTATTTATTTTTTGTTTATCTCTCTAATGTTTTTTTTTTTTTTGTTTGTAATTTTCTTAAGAAATGCTTGTAATTTAGCAAAAGTTTGTTGATGGAGAATGAGGACTTTAAACCCTAGTTTACATTAATTTAGTAAAGTTTTGTTGATGGCGAAAGAAGACTTTAAACCCGAGTCTACACATATGAAATGAAATTCTGATTACTGAGCTTTACAGTTTAAATGATATTCTTGCGTTAGGATTGTGATTCAACATTATTTATTTGGATAACATAGGAATATGCAAGTGTGCGACACTACTTAGTCAAATTTAAAGCTTCTGCATATTTTTTCCAAATGTTGATCAGAAATTTTTTTTTTTTCCCCTGAAGTGGACATTGCATGTTCTAGTTATCACCTCGTTTTTGACTAGTGTGGCCATTGTGCCCTAAACATTTACCTTTGAGCTAGGCTTGGACCGAGTACTCTGTACTTTTTAATCGCAAAACCTCAGCAATGCACTTCTGTGCTCTTCCACCTTCATCTTTTTACTTCTATTGCGGTCCTTGTAAAATGGCTTTGATTGTAATCATATCAAAACATACCTGATATTCTTTGGATAGGTTAATTTCTCTTCAGTAAGAAAGTAGACCTAGTGGAACCAAGGGTTTCTGATTGCTAATGTAAAAATACATCTTATCAATTTGAATAGTGCTCAACTGCTCATGTAGGATGTTTGAAAATAAACAGAGCAATGTTGAAACCCTCATCCATCGTGTAATCTGCTTTGCCAATGTTTGGCTACAGCTTAGAACATAACCACACCTTACTGTCTTCTTTCCTCGCTTTTTTTTTTCCTTTTCTGTACATATTTTCTTCATATATTTCAAATTTTCTTGAAATGAAAAAGATGATAGTTTGTTATCTTCCTCTAGAAAAACTGCTCATGTAGGAGAAACACTTGGCAAATGGAGAAATTTTGTCCTATTATTATGTGATATGTATGAGAGACAACTGATTTTTCAAGTTAAAGAGTGCTTACATAGCAGATGGTTGGCACTGTTTCATTTGTAGCCATTTTTTTACGCTAGTTTTTGCAACTTTTACTTGCATGATTACATGTAAGGAATGTGCAACAGAGTTTACGTGCACTATGAACGGTCAAACATCTTTTAGGAGGTCTAGAATATATCAAAATCTCCAACAGTCATGAGAGTTTTAGTGATTTATGTGGCTATGCACACATAGGGGATTCTAGTGTGTTGTGGAAAGGAAAGGAAATTGAAAGTACATGACACCAGAGTTAAAGCAGGAGAAGCATGCTGCATGACATAGTCAAACTAAGTGTGCTGCCACTATATGATATGTATTTCACTACTTTCATTGAGAAGGAGGAACCATAGCAAATGACCAAAGCTTCCTTATCATGTATGCAGACGGCGACTGGAGTGCATATAGGCAACTGACCATTAGCTGTAAAAATTGTTTGTTAATTTCAATTGCAAATCGTGATATTTTAAATTTGCAAGTTCTAAATTTTCTGTCCTGTATGGCAGAGATTAAGAAGCCAGGTGGAGCAGCAGAAGACATAGAGAAGTACTTTGGTTGTTCAGCCTCACATCTCATCATGGTAATACTTAAGACTTTTGCATTATCTCTTCTCTTTGGCGGATATTTTATTAAAATTGATTCTGTTCTCGTACCAGGTGGGAGATCGACATTTTACTGATATCGTTTATGGAAATAGAAATGGCTTTCTAACCATCTTAACAGAACCTTTGAGTCTTTCTGAGGAGCCTTTTGTTGTCAAGCAGGCCTGTATTCTCTACGTCTTTTGTTTTTATTTTGTTTTTGTCCATATGATGCTAAAAAACAAAAATCAGAAAGTGGAAAACAACAAAGACCCATGTACCGGGTAGAAAACTAACTGAACGCATGGTTTCGTTAAGAAACTCACCTTGTTGAAACTTAATTATGAAAACTTGTTAAAAAACAGCAAATATGATATCTATTTTTGTTTAGTGAGATTTCCTAAAATGATGTCTTGGTTCATTCTGGAGTCGAGAAGTTGGAAATATTAGGAGAAACGGTTACATCTGATGTGATAATAAATTATTTAAAGGATATAAAATTGATTGTTTGAAACTTTGAAGTATGCTTGAAGAAACTACAATTGGAATTTTGCTCATCCTCCTCCAGAGTTTGGTCGCTCCTCTCTTGCATTGTAATACTTTTCTCCCAGTATTCACTGTAATTAAGATATATATTCCTCATTTCCTATCGTAATTTAATAGCTTGCACGTGAGTTCTTCTTTAAGGTGCAAATAATCTTCTTAAAATTTTCTTTGGTCGGAGTGCTGATAGGACAATAGGATATAGGAGATGTAGAAGAATAAACAATCATGATCATAAGGTCTTCTGAAACCTTTTATATCATATCCCTCTTTCAATGTGAACAATAGAAGTGCAGTCTAGCTTTCATAAAATATTATATACATTTTCATGATGAGGAACTAAATATTGTTACAATCCTTTTCTCTTTAATTTCTCCATTGAGATTTTGAGGTGACTAACCTTGATACACATCACTAGATTATGCTTGTAATGGCCATGGTTTAAAATTAAGAGAGTGTCCTTATGTGTGCATGGGTGTCAAACTACAGGAAACACTGTTCACTACTACAAATAAGGAAGCGTTGCTTAATCGTCTGGCTATTAGCTGCTATCCCGCCAAGAAAATTATGGTAGCTATTCTTCGTGTCATCAAGGAGGAGCAATTTTCTAAAATAGTTATAGAAAATTAAGAAATTTCATAAATCGATTCGGAGGGAGAATAATTTCCAGTCACGACCAATCTAGACCTGGCATGTCCGGATTTGGCATTTTAACAAAGCTGGACTTACCATATCTGGATTCATCTAAATGCTAAATCTGGTCTTTCTAAATCCGGTTTTATTGATTCATTAGTAGTGTATCTACAATTTATTAGTTTTAGATTTTTTTTTATTAATTACTATCTAATTTAATTCCATTATTAGTAGAATGTATCATTAAACCATTCTTTCTCATCTTTTCATTTGTTAATGATAAAAAATCAGCAAGTAAATGAACTATGACTAATTGTTTCAAATATACTCCTTTTTTACTGAAATAATGTTTAGCATGAAATAAAATTTTCTTTTTTTGCATATGATTTAATTATCATCATATACTATATTAATCAATTAGCACACAAAAAAATGATATTAATACCAGATAATATCATTTTCCTTCTCCAAGAAAATTTAATAAATTTATTTTTTCTTTTTAATATAATATTTTATTTACTATTTTACATTTTTGAGAAAAAAATTGTTTTGTTTAGTCATCTTCGTATACTTGATTATCATCAAGTATACATTAATTACTAAATAGAAGTTAGTACATAAGGTAAATGAAAAATTAGAAATCAGGACTTGCCAAATCCAGATTCATCTACGTGGCAAGCCGGATCCTTCTAGATGGTAAGTTCGGACTTGCCAAGTCCAATTTGGTCTTGATTAAAAAATATTTTCCCTCCATGTCAATTTATGAAAATTTTTATCTTCTTATAGCTATTCTCGGAAATTGCTCTCAAGGAGTGGTTCCCAGCTCTGACACATGGATACGTCTTAACAAATAAATGCCCGTTCAACTGTAGCAAATGTTCAATGCCCTGAGTACTTACTGATTTTAGTCATGAGCCAGGAATGAGGGTTGTAAGTAGGATATAATGAAGCCAATTGGAATTGCCAAGGTTTAGATTTTAGAGCATGTATAAAGATTTGTAAGGGAAGGACTGCAGAGGGCGCCAAGGTTACCTAACACTTTTGTATGGTATAATCTTGTTTTGTTTTGTTATAGAAGGCATAATTGAAATCATGTATTTATGCTGCCAAAATTTAGAATCAAGAGAACTTCATCGCTGTGGCTGTTTGAATGAACTTTTATTTCATGTCACTTTTATCTTGTGCCAAATCTTCTATTTGCATTGCCATTGAAACAGATTTTTGTTCTGAATTTCAATGTGACATTGTTCAGGTCAGGAAATTGGAGAGTTATCTTGTCAACCGGTGGTACCAGCAAGGAGTAAAACCAGCCAACCACAGTCTATTACCTGATGCAGAGCAGTGTGTAAAAGATCCATCGATGTCATAATTCTTTTCTCTCTTCACCTGTTTTCTTGCATATTATGTGCACCTTTTAGATGCCGGTATCTCAGGTGAATACTTCAACCAGAATTTCTTGGAAAGTTTGGCGGGATTGCTGAAAGCATGACAGCAGATGCATAGATGCCTCACTTGGGTGGTAGTTTTGCCTGTGCCTCTGCAAATGCTCCCAAAAACATTTTCAGCACATTTTGAAACACAACAGCAATCCAAAGTGACAGTTACTCCTCTAGATGAGAATGTATACAATTTACAATTATAGTACTCCATCAGTGTCCTAGTGCAACTGTTTGATTCTGGGAATCCCATGCTGTAGTTGGATTGTGTAATTATGATCTGAAACGCTTGCTCCGGTTGAGGATACCAGCAAGGTGCATGGTTTGCATTTTCATCCTGATAATGTTTAGCTTCTAAATTGTGTTGTGTTCTACATGTTCTTATTCTGAGCAAGTCAATGATACACTCAGCTTCTGCTGCAGCGTTCCACTCGTAGCTGTGATAATTGTTTGATTGCAACTGCAGAACTTGCAAGCAGTGGAATATGAAGGGCGTAATATTGCAATGGATCTACAATTGAATTGGAAAATTGAGGTGGTGCTCCAACTACTGTTGGTGAAAGTAACTTGCTGTTGTGGTAAAGGAAACATAGTTTAGACGGCTTAGATGAAGGCCGTGAATAAAGGAGTTAATAAAGTAAGTAGTGGCATTGTGATTTTTTGATGGAAGTGTAGTTTTTAATTTTGCTTTTTATGAAAATAAAATAGTATAATGTGGAAAATGCATTGCATACAATGCTTGGGGCAAGGGTTAACTGTTAACAAGCATCAATTCAATCAAGACTGCTAAAATATGGTCATAACTACAAATAGTAAGTGCCGAGCTCGACATTTGTATGAATCTGTGATTGAATTGATATGACATTTGTACAATCTGTAAGTCTATGATTGAATGGATAATTGGCCGTTTCAAAACAATTAGGGTGTCTTTGAATAATTGGAAGCATTTAAAAAAAAATAGAAGTAATTGACAAAAATAAAAAGATAAAAGTATTATAGTTCTTATAATTTTGGTGTTTGTTTTTTACTTTTTGAAAAAAAAAAAAAGAGATGAAAGAGAAATATTATAATAATTTTCTAGAAGAAAGAAAAAAGAAAAATGTGCAAGATAATAAAAATATTAATGCTTTTATTTCTAATCTTTCTTCCATTTAAAATCTTTGTGAAGCAATATAGAGAAGTAAAAGCACCACATAAAATTTAATTCATCATTATAGAAGTAATTTTTACTTTAATTATTGAACAAACAAATACATAAAGCAATAAAAATGGATTTACTTGCACTACTTTCATGCAAACAAACACATCCTTAGTGTTGCTTTACATTGTGGGGTCTAAGGAAGCCATTTTCTAAGGTGAGGGGTTTGCCCTTTGGCCATTGCAAAAAATAATCATAAAACTTACTCAATAATTCGATTCTTGGTGTACCTTGAGAAAGAGAGGGAGATCATTAATAAGCAAATTGGGCTTATCCAAGTATATCATTTGCCTAGCTCCATCGTCGGGTGGATCGAGCTCAACAGTATCTGGGTTGGTGGCGCAAGAGGCGCGAGTATCATCCTTGGGATCACTTCGGCGAGATCCTCATAACGAGAAGCTTTTCCCTTCATAGTTTATCTGTTCCCATCGTTGACTTACTCAGTGAGAGGAAGAGATTACAATGAACTTTGTTTGAGCTGTGTACGATCTACATATGGTTAGAGGGGATGCCTTTGGCGTTGTCGGGTGAATTTGCATAGGTCAAGAGTCGGATGATCATGCATGCGTGCTTGTTATTGACATAATAATATTAGTCGGAAAGTATATGGAACCGAGTGCCATATGAAATTAAGTGTAATACAGAATAAAGTGCTATATTCTATACAAATATAGCAGGAACTATCTCTAGAGTCTCATATTGCATTGTAAAAATGTTGGTGTGTTACTTTGCCACTTTAACGAAAATATCAGATTCTAAAAGGAGGGAGTATGTAATATTCCAGTATGTAATGTTCCTAACTAAGAATAGACTTGCATCGAATATGATACAAGATTTAGTATAGTTTATTATGATTTTCATGAGTTGTTAATCAATTATTCTTAATTTTTTTTTGAGGCTGTTAAACTAATTGTTTTTTAAGTTTCGGAAGGGTGATCATTTGAGAAGAACTACACTTAAAAAAAAAAAAGTTCCCCAAGTAATATTTAATTCGTTAATAAATAGATTATAATTGACAGGTGAGAAGTCTAAGATAAAACTTTGAACATGATCTAACTATTATAAGTATTATTTTCATCAGAGATCTTATTAGATTTTTTTTAGTTTTTGTGCTGCAAAATTACTTAATAATGTGGGAGAGTGAGAGACTGACAGCGAAAGAAAGATACTAAGAATATGAGATTTGACAATTTAGAAGAACTTGAGAGATTGAATTTTGAGAATTGAGTATAGAATTCAGGAGTAGAGAAATATTTAGACTTGAGAACGAGTAGAGAAACAGATAGAGAAAAAAAAAAATAGAAATTTCGAATTGGATTGAGAAAGAGAAAAAGTAAAATCGATAAAGATGGGATTGAATTCGGACAAGCGTAAATGTTTGGGAGAAAAATAGAAAGCTCAACTATTATTATAAAATTAAAAAAATATATAAAATCACAAGCCTATTGGGCCGGGTCTTCGCAAAACTTGAAAACATTAAAGGAAAAGGAAATATTTTTGGGTCTTTGTTTTTATAAAATCAATGTCTTAGTGGCGTGATCAATAGAATTGATTAGTGCATGGTACAAATCAATTCGTATACGAGATTTTAGTAGGCCGGAAGCAATAACAGACTAACACGTCTGAACCGAAATGGCAATCAAAAGCCAGCATTTTGTGAAATTCTAATCGAGCACATCACTTGACCCAGCGAGCACAATTTGGTTAGTGAGCATACCCTTTTTTTTAAAAAAAAGATTTTTATTAGTGAGCACCAAACTTCTTTCAATTTTAACACTCTCAAACCAATTTCTTTTTACTCGCATCCTCTCAAACCCATCGCTCCCACTATTCGCTTTATACATACTCTCCCACGCTCGCCCCCTCCCGGTCGATCCAGCAGTCATCTCCTCCCCTCTCTTGTCCACTCCACAAGTCCACCAATTTCTTCCATATATCAGCCCCTCACCTAAATCGACTGTCCACATGCAGCCAACTCCATGCTCTCCCTCACCGTAAACTCCACTTCTCCCTGCCATCGTCCCTAATATCATCATCACAATATATACTGAATGCAGAGATTTCGATAGCATATTCAATATGTTTGACAAAATGTTCGAACGAAACCCGATCTCCTAATTTTGTGATCATCGTACTCTAAGTATTCGATAAAATACCAGAAAAACACCAGGATTAAGGGTAATTTTGTTATTAAAAAAAAAGTAATTCTTTACAAGGTGTGGCGCTCACTAGGCCACGTTGTGTGCTCATTTAGAACTTCCCCAGCATTTTGGGAGCTGGCGGCTGTAGAGGGGAACAAGAATAGAAAAGAAAAGAAACAGAAAGGAAGGGAAACAGAAAAATAAATAAATAAATAAATACAAATTTCTTTTGATTGCTTCTCCTTTATTGGCGGCCAGATCAGAGTCAGAGTGACCGAGTCGATGACGATGCCGAGGAGGCGGTAGAAATATAGCGAAAGGACGGCGATGGGCGCTGCCGACGCGGCCAAGGAATACGCCGCGGGCTTCGCTGCCGGCGTCGCCACCGTGCTCACCGGCCACCCCTTCGATACAGTCAAGGTTACTCCCCTTTTGTTTCCTCGTAAATGTCGCTCCTTTTGTCCGAAATCTTAATGAAATTAACTTCTGACTGTTTGCAAGGGACTTTGTCGAGAGTTTAAGCTCTGATTTCTCACTAGGGACCAGAAATTTATGCTTGAATCGCTGAGCTTTTCAACATCAGCGCGACTACAGTAGAAATATCCTCTGGTGATGTTGCACAAAACGAAATTGTTACCGAAAAGTTGTGAGGTTACAAAAATTACTAGCATTTTCAGCGGTATATGAACTTCTATGAGTTAAAGTAAAACAATTTGCTAAACCAATTATTATTAGGGGATAAGTTCAAATTGTTCAACAGATGATCTAATAACTTATTTCCAGGGAGTTTCGTTTTCCCCATTGTTTATGCGTACTGTACTAGAGATGAGGCATCCGATATGATATGGCATAGTCCCTATAATATTGGTGCCGATATTGCCCATATTTGCCGATGTGATATATATCTGATATTGTCGGTATTAGGTATTAAACCACCGCCAGATACCGGTTCCAATTCCAAGATTTTAATCCTTGGAATTTCCCATAAATTCGATCCTCAATAATTTGTGATGCCATTTACATTTATATTTTAGGGTATGCAAATCATGATGAATAATGTGAATCATTTATAACATGACTCACTATGTGATTACGTTCTCCCTCACGTGCTATCTCTAACTATTAGAATTTACCAAAAAAATTCTTCTGCAACTTGTATATTTTTGTGTGTTGGTAGTGGATTGCGGCCAGGGGCTGGCACACGATAGAAAGCTGACATAGGGATGGTTTTTGGCTTAAACATGAATTGCATAGTAAGCCCGGTACATGTATGTGTGTGGCTACAATTGTCTGTCCCTTCAAATTAACCAGTTTAGGGAAGATTGCAAGGTGACACTCTGGCATAATTCGCTCTTTTACAATTTGAATTCTGGTGTATGATTTGTGCTCTAAGTGATTATGTAAATACCCTGCAACTAAAGCTGCTTCGGGGGTTTTCAGACATTAATGATGTCTGAAGAGATTTATACTGTTACTTGAGAATACCTTGCGATTATCCACAAAAACTGGAGTAATTATAATTTTCTTGTTGATCTGCTGAAGAAATTTAAGAGATCTGAATTATGAAAATTGTGCAGCAAGTCTAGTTTAATCTGATGTAATCAACTTAAATAAGATAAAACATGGAATTTAGACTCCAATTATTTCTTATGCAGCCATTTACATCGTATGTTTCTTTTTAACATTGTAACTATTGAGGTTGACAATTTGGAGAGCTTACTATCATGACATGTATACTGTTGTGAAGCTTACTGCAATACTTATGAACACATCTGGAACTTGAATTGTAGAGAGTTGATCATTTATTTTTATCTGACCCTATGAAATATCAGACCATCCTCTACAGTTGATTAAATTGAGGGGACTAACAAACAAGATTTTCTTAATTACAACTACATTATACAGGGTTATGTTTTATTAACCACTACTACATGATGTTTATGCACTTTTTCTGGCTGCATCATGTATATTCATGCCTATACTTGCATGCTTGTTATTTTTTAACCAGATCAGTTAGATGCTAGCATTTTTCAAGGAATGTAACATCTTTTTCCCTTTCTTTTAAAGGAGTTTTCTCATGTTTGCCTGCTGTTATTTCTCAATGTATTCCTACAGAGATAAAGATTGTGCTGAAGTATGTCTGAAAAAGTAAAAAAATAATGTTCCTGACAGGTGAAGTTGCAAGCTCACAACACTAATACACAAGTAAAGGAGTACAGGAATGCTCTACACTGTGCAAGTCGGATCTTGAGTACTGAAGGCGTATGTTTCTTGCACTTATTCTGACTATGAAATTACGACTGCTGCAACATTTGTAATTAAAATATTGAGATTCAAAGTAATATTAGCATAAATTTTATTTTCCCTAATTTAACTGAATCTTGGGTTTCCTTGAACATTGATAAATTGATCATGACAACAAGCTTCTCGTCCTTTCATAGATAAATTTAATTGAGCATGAGTTTCTAGTCCTAGCATTGATTGTTGTTAACTTGTTATAAGCTTGGAGTATGAAATACCATACTGGAACAATATGTATCACATTAGCTATTAAAGCAAACATACTAACATGCTAATAAATTTTGTCATTCTTGAACATGTTGGTATCTTTTCCTATTAACTCTGCATGTCTTCAAAAGGGCAACAAGTGACCATCTGCTACCATTGCTTGGTAAAAACTCTCCATCTCTGATCCAAAAGTAAACAATCTTGTAGCATTTCTAGGTAAGTAGTCCCAAATCTTTGATCTGATATAGTGCCATTTATAGAGACCTTCTTGTATAATCTCTAGGTAAATAGTCTTAAATATTTGACAAAGGTTCAGACTTTCTCTGGAATCTTTTGACAGCTCCAGAATTGTTGAAGTTTGAACATTTTTTTTTTTTTTTTTTGGGGGCACATATGATACTTTATCAGTGTAAAGTTTTCATCAATTTTGATGCTGGATCTGTATCCTGAAACATAAAAAAAAAAGACTTTAACAAGCTGGACCAGATAATCTACTTTGCGACATTTGAGAACTCTTCTACACTACATAAATAAAGCTGTACCCTTTCTTATTTACTTTTTTTAATCTTTTTTTGCGTTAAAAAGTTGCAAATTTTCTTGTTTCCCATCTTTTTTCTGCAAAATCCATCTAATATCTGCCACTTTAAACTTGGCAGATAAAAGGGTTGTACAGAGGCGCATCATCTTCCTTTGCTGGCATGGCAGTTGAGAGTGCCATTAGTTTTGGCCTTTATTCTCAAACAAAGGAGTTACTACAGGGTTACTGTACGGTAATTGATGTAGTTTGCTTCGCTTATTTCATAGTAGAATGTTTAAATGTTTACAATGCAATTTGAATTGATTTAGTGGAGTCGATGTATTTTGGTGTCAAAATTGCAGTTTCTTGTTTTTCCCACCTTACAGTATAATTTAAGTTACTACAGTGGAGTCAGTGTATTTCTGTCAAAATTGCAATCTCATAATCAATCTGATCATGGATAATTAGATGACATGCAATGGATTATTAGATCTAGATGATCTGTCCTAATAACCTTTGTCATATTAAAAAAGAGGTGGGATGAAGTTTTTTTTCTATTTGCTTTAAGAGTACTTACCGATGCTTGCATGCAGGGGGGAACTCAAAGCAGTAAGCCACAGCTCCAAGCTATTATTCCTTCAGCAGCATTTGCTGGATCAGTAATCAGTTTTATACTTTGCCCAGCAGAGCTTGTGAAGGTTTGTATGCCACTATCTTCAGCCTTTTCAGTCAGCTGTTTTGGATCTCGTCTTATTGCATGTAATGTATTGATTTTTTCTTCCAGTGTAGAATGCAAGTTCAGGGAAGAGATACAGCAATTTCTAGTTATGTTAGATACTCAGGCCCCCTAGATTGTGCTGTAAAGACCATGAAGAGTGAAGGGGTGAGCTTACTCTTTACTTTCTTCTCAGTCCTATTGGTATCGACTATTGATGTAGCCAATGATTTCTTCTTTCTCTTTTGAGAGGAATAATCTTTGACATCTTATTTCCTATTCTCAGATTAGAGGCATATTTCGTGGTGGCTTTGCAACTTTATTGCGAGAATCAATTGGAACTGCAACATTCTTTAGCACTTATGAGTTGAGCCGTCATTACATGACTTTGCAACTGAATTCTATGGCATCCGTACCTAGCCACCTCCCCAAGTCATTATCTGACGTGGGGGTTGGCATCGTATGTGGAGGAGTTGCCGGAATGGCTGTAAGCTCGACAACTATCATTTTTCTTAGTGTCAAACCCATAACCAATGGTTTTCACAGTCATATTTATCCCTGCAGTTCTGGTCAGTTGTATTGCCATTTGATGTTGCAAAAACCATAATTCAGACTGCACCAGATCCAAATTCCAGTCGTAGTACTTTTGGGACACTGTACTTGGTATGTATCTTTAATCTTCTTATCCATTTATTTTCACATCCTACCAAAGCATCTAATTTGGTATTTGTAACATTTAGATTTACGGAAGGGTGGGGCTGAGGGGTTGCTATGCTGGTCTTGGGCCAACGTTGGTCAGGGCGTTTCCTGCAAATGCGGCTGCAATTGTTGCATGGGAGTTTACTGCTAAGTCCTTAGGAGTTAAGCGTTTGGCTGAAAACTGAGGTTTGTGGAAGTGTTTTCTTTTGCCTGGATGAAGCCTATTGCTATTAACAATCTTAGCTTACTACTCTACCTTGCCTTTTGTTTTCGATTTGTACCTAGGATTTTGGTATATGTTGCAAGGTGGTTGCTTTTTCTACTATTCTTTGAGATTAGGAGCCAGAAAGGTATCATCTGACCCCTTGCCCATTGCTTCTAGTCCTTGAGAGCTAGATCTGTTATATGATCTGCTTCTAGATCTTCCAAATTGAAACCTGGAGTTTTAAAATTTCCAGGTGAGAGTATGAATTTCCATAGAGTATGTTTTTTTTTTTTTTTGCCTTAAGAATGCATTGAGCATATGATTCAAATGAATCTTCTCTTGCTTCTGAAGTTCTAATAAAATCTTAGATTCAACTATTATTTGATTGTATGTAGCTGGTTTTAGTGGATATTTATGACTGTTCATTTTCCTTTTACACAAGTATGGAGCATATCACGACTGTTTGGTAGTTTGGAGATCATTAGGGTTAGGAGCTGGTGAGGTCTAAAGTTGCATATTACCAAAGACATTTCTAGTAGCTACCATAACTAGGCTATGAGATACCCATTTTTTTTTTTTTTTTTTTTTTTTTCCCTTGTAGAAATGAAAAGGCATTTCTAGGATGTGAGATCTTGAATCTCTGGATAGATAACCAGAGGCATTTCTAGGGGAAATTCTATTTGAGCACACCACCTTGCTATGTGAGCTCACATTCTAAAGTTGTAAATAATTACAAGTTTGCTATTACTTTTTGTGATCATTTTTTTTTTCTTCTAGTCGGGAATTAATTCCTGAATGATATTAAATCCGTTTGATAACTAATATCTGAATATGTGAAAATCATTCGGGACTAATTTTTAACTGAGAAAGGTGGGCTCACTGAGCAAAGTGGCGTGCTCAATAGGATCGTGAATGTTCCTTCGTAGTCAGATCAACAATGTTTAAGGCGTAGATTGTTCCTTCATTGGATCGTGAAGTAGTAGTCTTTCCAAAACGTTGACCATAGTTGCTTCTAATATAGTGTGATTGCAGAGTAGTAGGGGACGAATCGAGTTGAATATGATTGAATAGTGATATATTTGTATTAGAATTCGACTCTAACAGCACTATTCATATCCGATTTGAATATCAAGTCATCATATTCATCTAATTTATTCGGTGTTCGATTTGATTTAGATGAATATTTGTGCAACTAATATTTATTTTAAATGATCGTATAGAAAATATTTGGGTGCTTGTGGAAACTATTTGTTGAATGATTGATCCACTTCTGCCCTTATAAAACGGTATCAGATCCTAGCTGCACTGCTAAACAAATAATTAGCCCATGGGTTTCCATGTACCACCAACCAAACCCATCAGCTTTTGTTGTTTTCGTTGGAACATCTCACCATCACCAGCCATAATTCTAGTCGTAGCAGGCCTTTCTGTCTGTTTCAGCACACTATCTCATCCCATTCTCAGAATCTGGAGCTAGTGCTTGTGGGTCACCTACAAGCTTTAAAACTATCCCAGCAGTTGCCCGCGTAAATCTCAATTGACTGCACTAGATCTACCTTAGTTATAGAGAAGTGTTTGTGCTCACGTTAAGCTTCCATATCAATTGGGAGATGACTCAAAGGCTGTGCTTGGATGTGAAAAGACAAAGTAGACAAAGTTTTTTGGAGTGTTTTTTAAGTGTTTTTTTTGGAGTGTTCCAGTGGTACGTATTTTGGAGTTTTTTTACAATGAATTTTAGGATGTTTAAGTATCTGTTTGCAAGTTTAGTTTCTTATAGATTTTTATAAATTTCATAAATATATAAAAGACAAAAATACTTTCTACACAAATTATATTTAAATTAATATAATTTTACCTAAAACAAAATATCGTCCTTTTAGACTGATAATACGTCTTATTATATTATCCCGTACTTTTTCATTCCGCAATCAAATTAATTTTTTTTTCCCTCAACATAGAAAAAATATCTTTCAGAATATTACTAAGTTTATTAGATATTTGCATTATAACTTTTTAAGATTTTGATTGAAATATTAAATAAATAAAAGAACAATGATATGATATTTTGGAGAATTTAATAAAAAAAATCAAAAATAGAAATGTAATAAATCATACTCATCTGAATTGAGAAAAAAAATCATAATTTCTCTTGTAGAAGATGAGATCGGATTAGAATCAAATTACACTATAAAATCCTAAACTTTATCTTCAGAGAAAATAAAAGACGGGTTTTTTTTCTTTTGCGCAAATAAATAGCGGCTCTTTTTGGAAGAGAAGACAACGTGAAAAGAAGTGAAAAAAAATAAGATCACGGTAGAGCTTCAGATAGGAGGCAAATTTAAAAAAAAAAAAAAGTGCGTAAAGAAAAGGATAAGGGAGACAGTTAGAACGAGAGTAGTTTTGGATAAAAATTCTAAATACTCCAAAACACTCCAATTTGAAGTGTTCTAAAAAACACTTCAAAATACATAAGTGTTTTGGAGTATTATAAGAACACTCCAAAATATTTATTCAAAAACTCACAAGTAAGGATTTTTTAGAACAACTCACAACACATCATTTCAAAACATCCCAAAATACTTCATAACTAATCTCCCGAGCATAGCTAGATAGCTAGAGGGAATCTGCTTAAATGAAATTTTTTTGCATGTTTTCCCGCATCATTAGCAGTCACTGCAAAATTGAGCTGTTGCATACTGAGTGATGGAATACGGCCAAGATCTTTTGATAGAACTTAATTTGGATAGGTTTTTATCTGGATAGAACTTGATTTAGATAGGTTTTTAGATAAAGTTTGAGTTTGATTAGAATTTTTATTTAGGTTTTTGTTAGAATTTTACTCTTATCTTTATTATTAGGATTTTCTATAAACATATTTTGTATGTCGGATTTTTAAAAATTTTAATGAATGGACGATCAAAAATTTTGAAAAAATTACTTTTGTATGGAATCGTGAGTTAAAAGGTCTCGTAGATTAGTTGAAAGTAGCTGTAGGCGAAAGAGTGGGTGTAGATTTGCCTACAAGAATCGTGAGCTAAAAAGTCCTGTGGATTTGTTGATAATGGATATAGATTCACCTGAATGAATTCCTGAATTTTCTTTATTTTTCTCTTATTCTTCTATAAAATCTTAATTTTCAAATTTCTAATCATAATTACACTTCCGTCCTATTTTAAAATTCCGGAAAACAAATCTCTTTTTTTTTCTAGTTTCAAGCCATCGCACAGCCAGTAATCAAGATTCATGTCAGATAATAAACTTAAGGAGATTGACCGCCATGCCTATGGTTTAATATTTCTCAAATAAATAAGTCAAGGATTCTTTGGTATGCAGTATGTATCCAGATGTACCAGACTGGGGGCGAAAGTAATCTGATGAGGTTCTATTTTAGCTAGCACTAAATAAATAAATAAATAAATAAATAATAATAATAATAATAAATAAATAAATAAATAAATAAATTAGGTACCTAGATGCTGACATCCAGCTTATCCACTACTTAATTATTCTCCAACATAGTCTAGTTTCCCTTGCCTAGCTAGCCTTCCCTTTCATCATGTCTCCTCACTCTACAATGCTGCTGATTAAAGTCTCTGATGTACAGTAAATAGTGTTAAAAGATCTCTATCCTCCCCCTTCAGCTTGATGTGACATGATCACATAACAACTTTATTCTGACTTGTCCGCATCCTTTACAGGCCCACTACCAACATTATTATTGAAGGTCTTGATTAAGTTAATCAAGAAACCCAATCATGTAGTACTAGTAGTAGTCCACCAAAAAAAACAAGTTGCTTAACAATATTACCATTGCATTATTGCTAGTTAAAATATAACAGTGCAACTCAATAAGCACCAAAGCACTTGGTCATATAACTTACATAAACAACTCTCTCAGTCTCACTCACTCACTCACTCTGACAGAGAAGCAACGAAAGTAGCAAACACTTGAAACAAAGAAAACACCAAGACATCATCAACATAAGCATAAAGCAATAGAGAACATAGACTAGTACTAGTAGTAGCAGCAGTCGTCCTAGTCGTCGTCTCCTTTACCATTCATCAAAAACTATTTACACACGCAACCAAAAGCTTCTCTCTTGTTCTAGCGGTGGTTGCTCCTTGTCTCACCACTGTAGAGCCTGCAATCCAAGAAATAATCCTCATAAAATTAAATATTAATAAATTTATTCTGCACACACACCTATTATCTTTAGGTTGCAAATCTATACAATTCATCTGAGATCTATGGCCTGTATGACCACAAATACTATTTTTTTTAATAGTAAGGACATAGCTGGACCATCTTGTGGAATATAGGTAACCTCTCTATATTATATGCATCCCGAGCCTTAGCATGGAAGTGTATTAGATGGTGCGAGGAAACATATGTAATATACCAGTCATAAACAGTGGGAGAGTTCGGCTGTGGCCTGTCAAAGAAATCAGCACCCAGGCTCCTGGTGTTCAGGTTGCTCCCAGGGTTGAACACGCTCCTCCACACGTTATGTTTGGGTGCTGCCGACGGCGATGCAGACGTCGGTGTCACCGGAGTTCCGGGCGTCCCGGGCGTCCCCGGCATCGACAGTGATCTCTGGTACTTGTTTCCACTGCTCTCCCCGGCATCTTCTAACACACACCCACGCGTGCAGACAGATCATCAGCGTTAATACAGTATTAATTGATGGAAAATTAATCAGAAACAAAAATTATGGAAATAGTAGAGAACCTTTGATGACCAAGGGCTTGGTGGTGACCCTTCTGAGCTTGCCCAGGCCCTTATCAGGGCTTGGGCCTGCAACGACATCATCCCATATTTTATCAAGAAGCACCATTTTGTTACCCTTTTTACCTTTTCTTCAACCTCTCTTGCGTCGGTGCTCCTTTATAGGACCAGCTTGGATCGTGTCACCAATTCGGTAACGTTACCCTCCAGCTACTAATTATGATTGTTATAATTAAGTGTAAGGTAATTAAGGAGTGTAACGTGAGGGTGGTGAGGGGACTCGAGGGTTGAATGAGTAAACTGTAAATAATTTTACCCTATTCTTTTGTCATGAGAGGAGGCGTTAAATTAGGTTAGGTTGACGATTGAATTAGGTGTACAGGTGGAGGATAAGGATGGAGGGGTGGGCCCCGTCAAAAAAATATCCTGCCTCGGACTGAGCATGGGCTTGAATTTCTCTCGGTGGGCCGTACACGTCATCAGATGTCACGTGAAGCCGGGAGGTAAGGCACGTGGAGTCTTGGACGTTACTGGTGAGTGGTGGATTGTGAGTTTTGATCGTTGCCCGAACCCGTCCCTGGAATGGATTCTAGATCCGGAAAGAAATCCAAGCCCGAATGGACAATATACTTCTTAAATGGGCCTCGAGGGCATTTAGAATGGGAGTTTCCAAAGGAGCACACCATTTTTCCTAGTGAGCCCAACCACTGAGAAGTGGGCTCACTAGGAAAATTGGCGTGCTCCTTTGGAAACTCCCTTTAGAATGGGGAAATTCTAAAGGGATATCTGTGAAGATTTTGGAGTGGGCAAGGGAATGCTAAGATTGTTCATTGAGATCATGTCTTAACTAAAGAAAAAAAAAAAAAATTAGAGGGACAAACCAAATGACTAAGGGCACACCCCTTATGTGGACACCCCTTTTTTTTGCCAAAAACCCTCTCTCCAAACCTGTAGAGTGTATCTTATGAACCCGTAGCTACAACATAATAAACTTAAGTTTCATTAACTTTGAATATGTTAGATTAAAAACTAATTAAGTTATCTTTCAACTCCAATTTTTCTTTCCTGTTTTGGAGTTTGGAAAATAAAAAACCAATCTGTTTGAAGTTATTTAAAACTTTACTTAGGCCTGTATCATGCATGTAGCTAATAAAGATAACCCCACGAGTCTTGGGTTGGATTTTTGGAGTCAAAGAGCTTAAATGCTGAAAAACTTCAATTAAGAAAGCTGAAGCGATACTGGGCCATTCTATTCTTTTCAGTCACAATATAAACGCTAAGCATATATTTTCTTACATCATTATTCATTCCTTATTTAGACAAATATTTCTTCATCATCTCCTAATAAGATAATTACATAATAGCGAGTCATTAACCTCCGCGTTTCATTAACCAGCCAATATTATCAGCTCCTTTGCCAATTTTTGCAAGTAATTATAAGAAGAGCCCCCTTGTTCTACAGCTCTCCTACTGGCCAATTTCATCTCCTGTGCCTTTTCTCTCACCCTCATCCCCTCATCACACTCCCCCATCAAACACCTCACACCCCTCTCCAACCCGTCCCCCGTCACAAAATTCCCCTTCTTTCTGTCCACCTTCAGCCCCACCGCAACCCCCAGGTCTCTAACCATCTCAAGCTCATTCAAGTGCTGCTCCGCGTACAGCGGCCATGCGAGCATCGGGACTCCGAACCACAAGCTTTCCAAGCACGAGTTCCACCCGCAGTGCGTCACGAATCCTCCGACGGAGCCGTGGGAGAGTATTTGAGCTTGCGGTGCCCATGATGGCCATACTAGTCCTCTCCCTCTTGTTGTGTCTATGAAGCCATTTGGTAAGAGCTCGGAGAGATTGGCGTCTGTGAGTTGCCTTGCGGCGGTCGTCGGAGGGCTGCGGACGATCCATAAGAACCGGTGACCGCTGTGTTCTAGTCCTGAGGCCATCTCCTTCACCTGCGATTCAAACGGTTTATATTTCATTTGGGTATATGATTGATTTTGCTTGCAATTTAAAGATCATGCATGTAGTTTCGAAAATTTTTAAATAAAATCCTTGTCAAGTTGAAAGCTTAAAAGTATATCAGGAACGTCAGGTTTTTCCTGACGCTCGAAGTCATCTTTGATCTTTTCGAATTATACATATAGTGTTGTAATGCTTCCGTTTTTCAGCTGCTTTCCAAAATGGAGGACGCTAGTTAAAATTTATACTAGACAACCCAACATTCATACGATCTTGGGATAACTGTAATTACTGTCACAATCAGATTGATAAGTAACACGTCTGAAACTGAAAGATCTCACTTATACAAAACGTTAGTTATATAAAATGACACATTACTCTAAATATGAACACAAAATAGAGAAGCAGTGTCCAGACAAAAGATGTAATCTATTATTTACGATAATGGGCCCACTAATAAAGCAAAATGGCATGGTGGATAGAATATATGTTTACATAATAAACATAGGGAGATGTAGTAAGTAAAAGAAGAATCTGATTCTGGTGTCGAATCTACCGACGTCGTTGGCGATGTACATAGATGATAGGTGACTTTTTGGATTGATGCTGATGTGAACCAGGTGCAGGCCTAGTGATAACATAGCGCCTGAATCCACTAAGAACTAACGTCCAGGGTAAATGTGAGATGAAGCGAACGGGGTTTCTGTTGTGAATAGCCTTCACTAATTTTCATATGTCCAGGTCGGACTCTACCTCCTGAGGCATATTGGGCTTGGCATTGACACATATATTGGCTGACTAAAGGTATGTCTGACCTGACCAAATTTCTGACACAGAACCCCATCTACCCCATTATCTGTCTTTGGACTAGATTCATGTATCTGCATTTTATCTGCAATCTAGGAGTTGAAATATAGGAGATTAAATCCAGCAAGTAATACAAGGAAAAGATACGTATACTATTACAGTACTAGAGATAAAAGTATGCAAATAAGTAAAATGCGTTCGTTAGGGATATTTTTTTAATAAATAAATAAATTTAAATTGTGATAGTGTTAAACGTATCACGTGAATAATGAAAAATAGAATAAGTAAGGCAGTACGTGTCATTTGTAAATAGCATGTAATATCCTTCAAAAAAAATGACAAGTTTAAGTTAAGTTCCTGTTAGCATTTGAAAATAAATGATGGATAAAATGACGCACAGTTTTCTATATTGTATAAGTGCTTGTACATACCCGGTATCCAGCCTCAATACTCAAGGTGCTGAATCATGACATGCCACTAGGCATAACAATTCAATTTCCGTACTTTATTACAGTAATGGACATACCACTCTGGATATCAATTATCAATTGGTGATCTAGTAATCACCCAGCCCGCTGCAGTAAAAAAATTTCGACCTCAATCAAGAAGTTGGCCAATAAGTTCCTTATACAATACAATTCTTACCTATCATGTAGTTTTTTTAATTTTAATGTCAATAATACACGATATATATGAATTAATAGGAACACGTGGCTTGTCAAGTCAAACTGTGTACATGTCCTTATCACAAGAAACAAAAATACAGGAATCAAGATTCAAGATCATGTACACACGTATCACAAGGATACTTCATGTCATGTAATCAAGATATAAGAAACTTGTTATCATATTCGCATGAATGATCATGCTCATCGTGTATCAAGTGTTCAAATAATTCATTCAAATATGTCATGTATTGGATTCAAATATATATATGCCACGAATTAAGTGTCATGTATTACATAAACTGTATCATTCATACAACAATCATATAATTCACTATATCATTAACAATTATCACACGTCATACATCATGTTATTAATCGTATAGTTTCTCCCATCCCCAGGCAAATAATACAATATGCACATGACTTATAAACATTACAACATGATTTATTTTATATTAGTTTTATTTGTTTATTTTATTTTGTTCGTAAATAACATGTCAAGTCTAAGCAAATTCACAAACTTACAAAATTTTTGTTCACTTAACAGAAAGAAAGAAAAACCATTCATTCTTTCTTTTGTTGACATTTATGCGTAAATAACATTTCAAGTCATGCAGGTTGACATCCTTTGTTTTTTTTAGAAAAGAAAGAAAAAAAATTACTTTAGAGAGAGCCTTAAAAAGATAGAATGTGACCTCCATGTAGGATGTAGAAGTGGCGAATAGGTCAGGCGGGCCCAACGGGCCGCCCGGCTCGGCACGTGCTGGGCACAAGTCGAGATCACTCGGGCCGAGCCGAGCCGCACACGTGCCAGGCACATCACAGCCTTTTTTTATAATTATTTTTAAAAAAATCTGATTATAGCCATGATAGGGGTTTTTGCAATTTTTTTTTTTTGCACAGAGCCCCCCAACGACTATATTTATAGCCGTTGAGATGATTCTTGCAATAATATTTTTCATATTTCACCTAAAAAAAACTAGGCAATCTAATAAATATTTTAATGAACTACATTATTATTTAGAAAGTGCTAACTATGAAGATGATATGTCCCCAGAAAATTATGAAGTTTTTGATATTTTGGCCTAGTAAAAATCACAAGAAAAAAGATATCATGTACTTTCCAATATGGTTTGTGATCTATTAACTCTTCCGGTATCCACTGTAGTACCGGAGTCTTCTTTTAGTGCAAGTGGCAGAGTACTTATGGAGTAAAGAAGTGGAGATGTGTGTTTACTTGAAAAACTGGCTAAACGCAGAAGAAAAGAAATAAGGATCGTCAAATAAAATAGAATTAGGGACATCACTAGAAGATAAATGAAAATATATTTTTATTTTTTTCTTTTCAAATTGTAATTTATATTTTTGTTAGGATTTTTATGTATTTTTATGTAATTTTTAACTCATAAATCTCTTAAAAAAAAATATTAAGAACAAATTAAGGGTGACGGGCAGGGTCCCCTCCCCTCTCTTCGGGCTTTGTATGATTTCTAAAAAAATATATAGAGCAATTATATCAATGCAACGAGATTTAATATAATAAAATTTTATTTTTACTATAGTTTATTCTTATTAAATCTAATTAAATTAAGCTAATTATTCTCTTAAACCAACTTAATAATATAATTAATACTATAAAAAAAATTTAAAAAAAACGAGCCGGTCCAGACACGGGTGTTTGTAGCAAAATTTTTGCCTCCTTCCATTGAATACAACTTAGATTACAACGAAAGTGAACAAGAAAGAACAAACGAGAGGATTTATAATCTATTGCTCTCTTTTACAAAATATAGTGGATTCTCGTAGCGATGTAATCTATTGAATAGCTCCTTTAGACGATTTGACGTCGATGATCTTCTTACTTGATGAAGATGACGGCCGACTTGATCTTTCTCTGCTGATCTTGATTCGTTCAAAACTCTCACGCGTAACTTGAACTTCTTTTTATGCTCGAAAAAGATGCTCAAAGGCTTTCTCAAGAGGGTATTTATAGTCTTGGGACAATATGAGAGTTTATATTTAAATAGAATTTGTATTCATCAAGTATTCCAATCAAATATCTTAGTTTTGATTTAAATATCTTGATTTGGAATTATGATTGGACTCAATTTGGGTATTGGATAAGCCCAAATATCAATCACAATCAATTTAGAATTCTGATGAAATCTGCTTACGCGGAGCTAATTACGTCAGAATGCGGAGTTAGAACACCAGAACGTGGAGTTATTGATTAGCTCTGCGTTTTACTCAAACGCGAGGCTAACAGCCAAACGCAGAGCTACAGAGTTAGCTCCGCCTGCGTGGTTATTTCCTTTTTAATGATTCTTGGAAATTTTACCATCAACAGAACCCCTCTAAAGTTTTCAAAATGGCTTAGAATCTAGCAAATTTTAAAATATTTTGGATCTTCAAACTAAAACGCGGAGTTAAAAAACACTAAGTTATCTTCGCATTTTGTATGTTTGCGCGAAGCTAATAGTCTCGCATTTTGCTCAATAACTGCTCCGATTCTCGCGCCGAATACCAAGGGGCGGGATTTTTCATTTAAATAGAGTCTTAACTCTTCTTCTTCTTCACTTCATTCGAAGAGTTTTCAAGAATCCAGAGATCCGAGCTCTCAGGCGACCGCGACCCGAGCGTTCTCCTTGCCGATTTCTTCACTTTTCGACCAAATTTCTTCAAGATCCATGGCACCCAAGAAGAGCACGACCTCACGCGCTTCCTCGCCATCCGCGGCCGGCACTAGCAGCGGCGGCAGTGGCCGCGACAGCGGCCACAGCAGCGGTCCGGCTTATGCCGCGCCTATTGGAGGTAATAACCTCATTTTTTAGGCTTTTAGAAGCTATTTTAGAGTGATTTGGTTCAGTTTTAACCGACTAATCACTTCTCTTACCGGCGAAATCGCCGTACTCCGGCCGTACGGCTTGGAGAAGAAAAAAAGGCCTCTGGCCTTCTTCCACGCGAAACATCGCGTTATCTTCGTTTTTGAAACGTGAAGTTATTTTTTTTAGCTGTCGCGTTTCAACGTGAGGTTACAGATTTAGCTTCGCATTTTTTCTTTTTTATCTTAGCGTTTTATTAAAACGCGAGGCTATTTTCTTAGCTTCGTGCGGAGTTATTTTTAGCTCCACATTTCTATACTTAGAAGATTTTTCTGGATTCTAACTTTGATTCTTCTTTTACAGTGGGGTATTCAGTGGACGTTCTTTCTCATAGGCATTACTTTGGGTTCGCTGGGGGTGCGGACCTAGCGGCCCAGTTTCGCTTCACGACAGATCTCCCTACCTACAAACCAGGTGTACGGGAGCGTAGGGTGAGATTGGTTAGATACAGCTCAGGTACCGCAAGGGAGATTATCACCAATGCTGCCTTCGAGGTAACCAACCGAGAAGCGTTGGAGAAGCCCGCATTTCTCTTCGGAGACATAATGGGGCACTCGGACCAGATCCTTTTTGAAGAGGAGAGTAAATAGCTCTACCAATCTGGCGACTCGCTGATGTTTCTACCTAGCATGGAGCGCAGTTACCCTTTAGTATATCTTCAAAGGCTAGCCATGCGTCGTGAGTTAGAGTGGGGACTAACTCAAGAATATGATTGTGGTTCTACGGGCAAGTTTGACGCACACGGGGCTTATCAAGATGGTCCCACTAGATGTGTTACTGGATTGCTTCCAGGTAGAATTACTAAAGAGCACCCAGTAGGGGAGGTTCATATTCGTGCGCGAACCTTCCTAAGCGAGTTTATGGCAAAGGGGGGTCAATATCCAGCCAACGACTTCAGGATGCCTGGCTGGGTTTACTCTTCCAGCAACATGTGGTGGGCTCGCCTTGTCCAATATATGGTAGTTTCTCACGAACCAATTCTGAAGGAAATTGGCTTATGCAAGGCCATAAAAAATGTTCAATTTGGGCTACTTCAGAGCTCCTATCATCTCTTCAGCCTCCGGGAGATGTACAATCCCGAGACCGACACCTTTTTCACACCAGTAGGTGAATTGGGGCTTGCACTACACGAGATGTATGAGGTCTCGGGTTTATCGATGGGCGAAATCCCCTATGAAGAATACATCCCCACTACTGAGGAGCTGAATATGTTAAAGGCGAAGGACGAACGCATCTATGCCACTTATTGGGAGATGATGTGCCACTATCGCATCTGTGCCGATATGGCAGGTGTGCGTAACCAAGGTATCAGCCACAAGAAGTAGGCCGATTACCTTTTTGCAAATTTGAACTCAAAGGAGAGTTCATCAAGTATCAGTGGCCACAAGTCCATCGACGTCAAAGAGATTGATCGTCGTATAGCTAAAATAAGTGCCGTATTTTATACAACTGAATCAAATGAAGTTGGATTCTGTCCTGGCACTGTTTTCTAGAGCTTCCATTACCAGGCTCAGTTCTCAATGTCCAACAGAGGTCTAATCGCTGGGTTTCTGATGCTATGGTTGAAAAGATGTGTCGTGCCATCACCGCCAAAAGATGTTATCGCAATGAACGTGGTTTATCCAGCAGTTCTTCTTGCATACGGCTGACCATTCGGACTCCTCCCCGCCATGGTTAGCAACCTTCAGAGTGGGCTACGAGTACTCTGCAATGGCTTCGTCCCTATTGACAAGGGCAAAGGGAAGGCAAAAGGTAAAGAAATTGCCAAGGTGAAGACCTCGAATCCTAGGGTAGAAATGCCCTATACATATCTGATGGCGTAGCTTGTCATGCACTGTCCCTCTCTAATGAGTGCGACAGAACATTCCTTTGCTGACAAGCCATTCCTCGTGGAGCTGTACGAATGCTCCACTTGGAAGAGCCACTATATGTCGGTAATCAGGAAGACGCTCCACCATCACCAGAATTACGAGATCTTCCGGTGTTTTTCAAATTTTCCTGGTGGAGAGTATGGATCCAAGTTCAAAAATATCTTGCGACCCAATAATTTTACCAATCTTTCTTCGGGAGTATTCTGGTAGCTTCTCAATATTCGCCCCGGATACTTGGTGTATAGGCAAGATACCATGTGCTATATTGAGCCATACACCCGAGCCGCTTTGCTCGTCAGTTCGGGTACACACAACTCTACGTGGGTAACCCGAACAAGAAGCTGGCTTATGAAGGGAGTTTGTATGAGGGTGCCCGCGGCTGGTTCCACTTTGTGGCTGGTGGAGCCGGAGCTGAATTCATGTTGCCTCAGAAGTCGTCGGAGCTGAGTATGGTGCTAAGTTTCTGCACATGGTACAGCATTGCTAACGCCGATGTACCCAATTTCTCTATCAACCACAGCTGTTGTAAGGAGATAGAGGCCTTCTACTCTCGTCGCAAAGGGGCCAAGAGAGTGAGGGTGAAAGAAATGGATGAGTTTCTTGACACAGCGGTCGATCCGTCAGATGCGGGCGACTCTATCGGTGATGACGATGATGGCGATGTTGCTCACATTGGAGCTCTCTCCCGGAGTCCGACTGTCAAACGTCGCGGGTCTACAAGGGACGAGCCAGCCAAGAAGAAGAAGAAGCTGGCTGGGGAAACGCTGGTGATTCCCCATGATGAGGCAGTCCAATTCGCTACGGATTTGCTTGCCTCAACCCTGCCATCGGCATTGGTAGAAGAGAGCAGGCCCGTAGCAGCCCCGAGTACCACCGAAGCTCCGGTTGTGCCATCCATAGGATTTGCCGAGCACACTACGACGCAACCTCCAGGTAGCGAAACGGGTGTGCTTCTGGAGGCAGAGACGGCTCCTCCCTCAAGTCCAACCACAGGACTCGTATCCACTGGTATGGTTCTACTCCTTAAATTTTTATATTTTAACTTCTTTTTCCTTTGTACATATACGTGACACTTCCTGTTTGCTTTTCTGAGATCCAGGTAGTCAACTTCATTCGCCAATGCATTCGACTACCAGGGTGGAGTCCGAGGGCTGGTGGACTACTCTGGCACTACGGGATCAGTGGGTGGATTGGGTAGTTTTGCAAATGAATTCGACGCAGACTAATTTACACCGGCCCCGTGCTCTGTTCCTTCATCGACTCCTCCAAATGACGAATTAGGGAGCAATGACAGGACAGATGTCGTCGCTGCCTCGCCAAGAGCGGCTTCCCCATCTCCGAGTTTGCCGTCACCGACACCGGCCGTCTGTTCCGAAGATACTTTTCCGGTCATCGTTGGCGTACCCTCTGCTCCTCAGCCAGTGATCTTAACACCATCGACAGTTGTGGCTGTTGAGACACCAGTGGCCCCTCCTGCTCCAACTCGCCTGCCAGCAGGGGATGAAGACAACTTAAAGTTTTCGTTTAAGGCTACTTTTACTATAGGAGGAGTTTCAGGCGGAAACACACCATCATCCACCCTTGTTGGTGGAGTTGTTTGACCTGCAAGTACCGACGACACTTCACCTTAGGTTTCCAGTTCTGCCAAATCATTATTGGTTTTACTGGCCCCGCATGTTATGAATTTGGTACAAGGGCGAGCTTCTTCTTACTCAACTCCCGCGGAAGCCACCCCTGCTCCGGTGACATCTACCTTAGCACTACCTGCTCTCAATTTAGACACTGCTGATCCACTTGAAGAATTCTTCAACTACAGTATTAACGATTTCATGTGGCTGCTAAGGAGATGCATTGGGATGATCCTGGATGGAAGGGATTTCCTTGCGCTTGGACGTCCAATGTTGTCAAGTTATCTGGATAATATTGAAAGGATCGGAGGAAGTGACCGAGCAACTCCCTATCGTGCCGGCCTTGAAGCTTTAGAAGAGAAGGTGTAGCCGCTAAACACAATTCGCCAAGTGGATGTGGAAGCGATCACCGAGATCGAACTAGCGCGTCTACGAGTAGAGATGACGGCCCGTCAAGAGGAGCTGAGGCATCAGGAGGAAGACTAGTCTCGGGAGTTGGCAGAACTACGAGCCAGCCAGGAGTCAGTTCTCAGGGGGCTGAAGATTGTAGACTTTGAAATTGAGGGAAGTCAGGCGGCCATCCTTAGAGCCAAAGAGACTATCGCCAATGCTCAGGCTATTTTAGAAGCCAGCGAGTCTCGGTTAGGGGAGTCCGTTAAGAAACGGGAAGAGCTGATTTTTCAACAAGGACAGCTTGAGCAGGAAGGCATGATGAGAAGCCGTTCCATTGAAGAATCTCTTCAACGGTTGGCCCAGTAACTTGCAATAAATGACGATAATTTACGTCGGCAGGCTCAACACTCCGTGAAGGAAACTCGTCATCTAATTATTGATGAGACGACAAATAAGTTAAAGCTTTTGGGAGAGCCTTGACTCCCCTATTTCCTTACATATATTTATTTATTCTTTTGTAATAAAGAACTCAATCATTCTTTTAAATTCTTTTATTTTTTGTAACTTTATTCTTTTAATTCATGAATAAAGATAATTCTTTTTTATTCTTTTATCTGTTGGCTACAAATTTTTCTTGCTCAACAAATAATTGTCATAAAATAATTCATAGTTTCGGTAAGACGATCCAAGGCTCATCTGTGTAACGTAGATTGTCGATACCAACCGGACTACAATTATTAACCACAGTAAGGCTCTTTAATAGAGCAAAATGATAGTTTGGTGAAAGCGCTTAATTGCTTACACCAGGATGATCGGATCATGATCATTGACTCAGACAGAGGCACCTAATTGCACATGCCTTAGTTTAATAAAGAAGTCCAAGTGCTCATATGCGTAACTTGAACAAGTGGATGGTTATACTCCTAGGGATATAAACCGAAACCAGGGATGTGAACCAGATGTGACATACCTTAGTTTTTTTTTATGCATAATATTTTTTTAAAAATTTGCCGTTGATCGGCATTATCATCCTGTCGCCATTCTGATTCATTAAGCGGTAAGCTCCACTAGAGTATACCGTTTCCACGATGAACGGTCCTTCCCATTTATACCGTTTCCACGATGAACGGTCCTTCCCATTTGGGTTCAAATTTACCCTTAGTCTTGTGGGTCAGAATCATTGACCTTTTAATAGTAAGAACCAAGTCTCCTTACTTAAAAGTTTTTTGTTTAACGTTCTTATAAAACGCTTGCGAGACTCGGGCTTGATACAACTCAATTTGTTGTTGAGCGCAGAGATGCTTTTCATCCAGCGCTTCTAGTTATCGCAATTTTTGTTGGTGGCGTTCCTCTGTTGTCATTTTTGTGACTAATGCCACTCTTAATGATGGTGTAATACCCCAAATTTTGAGCCACCTGTATTACTCTCTTGAGACCAGTAGTGCCGAATAAGTCCACCGAAGCCAATTTTGAACACTGAAATAACTTTCGGTTAACATAACTTTAAATCCACACACCCAAATGACATTCGGTCTTCGCGATTATTAGTTTTGTAATATTTAGGATTTTTTGAGATTTTTCTTACAAGGCCGAAAAATACTCCCAATATTCCGAATTTAATAATAATAAAATTATTAAATTATTAAAAAAAAAATGAAACAGGGCGTGTGAACAAAGTGACTTTATTAAGGTATTAAATAACTTAGTAGTACACTACATGCAAAATATTAAATAACTCTCCACTACATGCAAAAATAATAACTTAGATGCAAATTAGATGCAAATTATTAAAATTATTTTTCCATGCAAAAATAATAACTCTCCACACTACATGCAAAATATTAAAATTATTCTTTCAATTACTTCAGAATTTCGGTTCATTTATTCCGAATATCGAAACGACAAACAGATAATTTTGTAGTATTCACCTCATCGAGTATTACGTCCTGCATAAATTTGATAGCATTTGGAAAACGTTTATAGGAACCGTAAATAATGAAATTTAAATAAATTATAAATTATTTTAATACTTTCATAACAAATTTCTAATTGCACACCTTAAAAATAATTTTTGCTGTGATGTCGAATGGAGGGGAGTTCGGTGTTGTGCTGTCGTTATGAGCAAAAGAGAAGTGGCAGCGGGGTTAGGTGGCCACATGGAAAACCAATTGAAAAAAAAAAAAAAAGAAGAGAAAAATAAAATAAAAATAAAAATCCCACCCCCCTTATCTCAGTCTCATTCTCTCCCTCACTCTCTCTGCCTTCCTTTCTCACTCTCTCGGCCTGCAACCGAACCGAAGAAGAAAAAATAAAATAAAAATAAAAATAAAGAGAGTAGAAGAAAATGAAAATCAATCGAAGAGTCGAACTGAATATTCAAGATCGGATCGAGCCGAGGAAAGTAATACTGTTATTTTCTTTTATTTTGTTATTTTATTTATTTTCATTCGTTTATTTATTTAATTTTGTATACGTAAATTATCTTGTAAAAATGCTTTGTTAATATTTTGGACCATTAACTGATATTAAGAACTGAGCCAGATCAATTTTGATATATAGAAATATTATGATATTTGCTTATTATTATTTTTTATTTAAAAGATAAAAATAAAAAAAAAATTACGTATAAGAAAATCCCATGCAAATATTTGAATCCATGCAAAAATAGAAAGAAGAAAAAAAAAAAAAAAAAAAAAAAGAAAGAAAGATTATAACTGGGCCTGGGCCTGTGTTCTGTGAGGTGAAAGGAAAGGAAAAGAAAAGAAAAAATAAATAAATAAATAAAAGGAACTGGGCTTGGCCTGGAGCCTGGCCAAGAGGGAAAAATAAAAGAGAAAGAAAAAAAAAAAAAAAAAAAAGGAAAGAAAAAGGGTAAGTGGGCCTTCCCGTATACAAGTAGAGAGAAAAGAAAAAGAAAAGAAAAAAATAAATAAATAAATAAAAGAAAAAAAAATGGGCTTGGAATTGGTTTGGGCCAGAAAAAAAAAGATATAGAAAAAAATAACAAAAATACTGGGCCGTCCAGCCCAGCCCAGTAAAAGAAAAATAAAATAAAAATGAGTGGATTTGGGTCTAGACTGGAGAGACAAGAAAAGGAAAATAAAATTTAAATAAAGATATGAAAAATAGGAATTTACTGGGCTTGGGCTTGATAGATTAAATAATTGAGAGATTTAAATTGGACTTAGTTTGGATTAATTTGACATAATTAATAATAGTAATAAATTAGATTTCAATTAAAGGAGAAATGCATAATACATATGATTGAGTCTGGAAATGTAATAAATACATATGTTGGGTTTAAAAATAATGCAGGATTATTATATAATTCACTTGATTCCCAAATTGGTTTATTAATTGACACTGAGAATGAAATCAGATTATTGTAATGATTTTAATGATATGCATTGTGTTACAATTGTGCACTAATATCTATCATGCTACAAGTCATGTACCTTGATATTACAAATCATGTGTACTAATATATCATATGTTAATTTATCATGCTACAAGTCATGTGTTTTACATGTCACGAGTTTTGATATTACAAGTCATGTGTTTTACATGCCACGTGCTTTGATATTACAAGTCATGTGTTTTAATATTACAGATCATGTGTTATGATACTACATGTCATGTACAGTCATAGAAATGCAAGTATGTTATCATGAATTGAAAAATAATTAAATAAATATTATAAAATTTTCATGTGCAAAATTCAATATGAACACGGGGATGGGAGAAACTATATGATGGATAAGAGCCTTGCCGTATAAGGATTGATTATCTTGTTAGGGCCGGATTCTTTTACTGCAGCGGCCTGGGTGATTACTGGATCACCAATTGATATCTACCCAGAGTGGTAAGTCCGTACTGTAATACAGTACGGAACGTGATTGAGTGCCTAGCGGCATGTCATGGTTCAGCGCCATGAATATTGAGGCCGGGTCCCGGGTATGCACGGGCACTTATACGACAATGGAGAATAGTGCTATCTTATCTATTAATACAGTTTCAAAAATTTAAATTGGACGATAACTGAGACCAATAGAATATATGATTAAATAGATAGAGAAGTTATTGTCATGTTCATTTATTTATGCATTTATTTATGCTTGATTTCATGTTATTTATATGTTGTCTTCATGTTACTTTATATGCACACAAACAACACTGACATAAACATGCTCATGCACACTAATATTCATGTACTATGATAGTACACAATTCCTATTTTAAATGTATTACTTGCCGGGTTTAATCCCCTGGGTTTTGAACCCAGATTTGGAACGTGAAGAAGGGGATCCAGCCCCAGTTGAAGACCCGTATTTCGTTGGACAGATCGAGTGACAATAGGCAAGCGAAGTACTATCTAGAGAGTTTTTGTATATTTTGTTTATATTTCCTTTTGTCTGGGCACTGCTTTTCTCTTCGACTCTTTTGTGTTCATATTTAAAACAGTGTGCCATTTTATGTAATGAACTCTTTGTATAAATGAAATCATTTCAGTTTCAGACATGTTATTTATTCATCTGATTGTGGCAGTAGTTACGGTTATTCCAAGATCCTGTGACTGTTGGGTTGTCTAGTGCAAGTAATAAGTAACGTCCTCCGTTTTGGGAAGCAGCTGAAAAACGGGGGCGTTACAGGGTGGTATCAGAGCCTAGGTTTAGGTGGAAGACCATAGGACTACTGCCACATAAGAATATGTCTGTGACTTATTCGTAATAATTGTTTCTTATTCTTTGATATCTATCAGATCTAGTATCGTGCATATCCTATTGTTTTCTATTCGTTTGAGATATCTATCTTAAATTCTTTTTATTGATTCTTATCTAGACTGTTGCAGAATAATGTTGACCCGATCTTCTTTGAGTATGAGTGTAAGTCCGATAGATAATACATCTAATATTAGGAGACATGAAAAATTGGCATGCGATCAAAATCGGTGTCTAAGCTGGGATGGCTGAGTATTATTGAATATTTGTATAGAACTTTATAAGACCTTATCACTTTAAATAAACATATCAGAAAATGCGTTAGAATATGTCTGAACAAATGAATGTAATAAATCATTTGAGAAATTAAAAGGAAGTCTAACAACAGTACCAGTTCTAACAATTCTTGATACTTCTGGAGAGGGCATATTCATTCTCTATTTTTATATCATTCGATAAGCAAAGTAATTCTGTAGGCTGTGCATTTAAGATTTAAATTTTTATCTATACCAAGAATTTCAGAAGAAGTTTAAATGAAATTTTAGGTACAAATTTCTTTGGAGAAATATAGTTATATTTGGACATAACTACTATGCCAATCTTAATTATGTGAGATCTAATGTTTTATTGAGTTCCAGTATTATTAATAGGAAAGAAGGATGAGAGTAAAAAGTTGTGTGTGGACTAAAAAAAAAAAAAAAAAAAACAACCTTTGGTAGAATAAGTGTAAAAATATAAAGAGATTTTAGAACACTGGGAATTTTGTAGAATTAGTCAAGTTGAAAGTAAAGGATAAGAAATTAATAATGAAATATAAATTTTATCATGGCGGCAAGTTAGGTTTATCTTTCCAAATGATTGTCTTATCCATTATTTTTGTTGATCATTCCCATTTGATATTTTATATCTTCTATCTGAATATTATCATAATACGATTCATGTCTTGAGCCTTTATACATCGCAAGTCTTATTGAGTCGGCGAGGCAATTGTAGAGAGATATTCTCTGGCGCCAGCAATTGCAGTCGCTTAATAAGATCATTGTATATGATTGAATTTTGTAACTAGTTCATTTCTTATCTTGTGTCCCTACCATTCATAGTCTTGTTACATCGATGTTATAATAGTTCAGATTCATTTTCATTTCTAGAATCTATTACAACACGTAATAGGACCTTGGGAATAAACTTTACAAAAATATTTATCACATATATTTTACACATTACTTAATTCAGGATGGCGTGGCACTCCAAATTGGTAGCAGCTATTCCTGACTAAATTCTTTCTTACTTTTGTGTTCCTTCACCCAAATAAAACTTCAAGAATAAATTGGGAATCCTGACTATCCATTATCATTCCTCTCAAAAAACGAAACTCATTCATGATGTATTCTATATATCATAATTGAGAAAGCGCTTAGTTAGAAGTACAAAATAGTGAATATATCAAAAATAGACTTGAGAAAATGCTTAAAGTTTTTGTAATTGTTCCATAAGAAATGAAACAAAAATATGAGAAGCGATATACAAGGATTATTAACCAATGTGAGAAGTCTTGAATAATAAAGTAACATTATTAGTTTTTATTTTATTAGATATACAATCACCAAGAGATTCAGCTTGGGAGCTTGAAAAGGACATCAGGATAAAATACATATACCCTTTCTCATGATCAAAAACACCAATTAAATTTCGAGGACGAAATTTTTTTATTAGGTGGGTAGAATGTAATACCTCAAATTTTGAGCTACCTGTATTACTCTCTTGAGACCAGTAGTGCCGAATAAGTCCACCGAAGCCAATTTTGAACACTGAAATAACTTTCAGTTAACATAACTTTAAATCCACACACCCAAATGACATTCGGTCTTCGCGATTATTAGTTTTGTAATATTTAGGATTTTTTGAGATTTTTCTTACAAGGCCGAAAAATACTCCCAATATTCCGAATTTAATAATAATAAAATTATTAAATTATTAAAAAAAAAAAATGAAACAGGGGCGTGTGAACAAAGTGACTTTATTAAGGTATTAAATAACTTAGTAGTACACTACATGCAAAATATTAAATAACTCTCCACTACATGCAAAAATAATAACTTAGATGCAAATTAGATGCAAATTATTAAAATTATTTTTCCATGCAAAAATAATAACTCTCCAAACTACATGCAAAATATTAAAATTATTCTTTCAATTACTTCAGAATTTCGGTTCATTTATTCCGAACATCGAAACGACAAACGGATAATTTTGTAGTATTCCCCTCATCGAGCATTACGTCCTGCATAAATTTGATAGCATTTGGAAAACGTTTATAGGAACCGTAAATAATGAAATTTAAATAAATTATAAATTATTTTAATACTTTCATAACAAATTTCTAATTGCACACCTTAAAAATAATTTTTGCTGTGATGTCGAATGGACGGGAGTTCGGTGTTGTGCTGTCGTTATGAGCAAAAGAGGAGTGGCAGCGGGGTTAGGTGGCCGCATGGAAAACCAATTGAAAAAAAAAAAAAAAGAAGAGAAAAATAAAAAAAAAATAAAAATCCCACCCCCCTTATCTCAGTCTCATTCTCTCCCTCACTCTCTCTGCCTTCCTTTCTCACTCTCTCGGCCTGCAACCGAACCGAAGAAGAAAAAATAAAATAAAAATAAAAATAAAGAGAGTAGAAGAAGAATGAAAATCAATCGAAGAGTCGAACCGAATATTCAAGACCGGATCGAGCCGAGGCAAGTAATACTGTTATTTTCTTTCATTTTATTATTTTATTTATTTTCATTCGTTTATTTATTTAATTTTGTATACGTAAATTATCTGTAAAAATGCTTTGTTAATATTTTGGACCATTAACTGATATTAAGAACTGAGCCAGATCAATTTTGATATATAGAAATATTATGATATTTGCTTATTATTATTTTTTATTTAAAAGAAAAAAATAAAAAAAAAATTACGTATAAGAAAATCCCATGCAAATATTTGAATCCATGCAAAAATAGAAAGAAGAAAAAAAAAAAAAAAAAAAAAAGAAAAATTGTAACTGGGCCTGTGTTCTGTGAGGTGAAAGGAAAGGAAAAGAAAAGAAAAAATAAATAAATAAATAAAAGGAACTGGGCTTGGCCTGGAGCCTGGCCCAGAGGGAGAAATAAAAGAGAAAGGAACAGAGGGAAAAATAAAAGAGAAAGGAAAAAAAAAAAAAAAAAAAAAGGAAAGAAAAGGGGTAAGTGGGCCTTCCCGTATACAAGTAGAGAGAAAAGAAAAAGAAAAAAAAAATAATAAATAAATAAAAGAAAAAAAAAATGGGCTTGGAATTGGTTTGGGCCAGAAAAAAAAAGATATAGAAAAAAATAACAAAAATACTGGGCCGTCCAGCCCAGCCCAGTAAAAGAAAAATAAAATAAAAATTAGTGGATTTGGGCCTGGACTGGAGAGACAAGAAAAGGAAAATAAAATTTAAATAAAGATATGAAAAGTAGGAATTTACTGGGCTTGGGCTTGATAGATTAAATAATTGAGAGATTTAAATTGGACTTAGTTTGGATTAATTTGACATAATTAATAATAGTAATAAATTAGATTTCAATTAAAGGAGAAATGCATAATACATATGATTGCGTCTGGAAATGTAATAAATACATATGTTGGGTTTAAAAATAATGCAGGATTATTATATAATTCACTTGATTCCCAAATTGGTTTATTAATTGACACTGAGAATGAAATCAGATTATTGTAATGATTTTAATGATATGCATTGTGTTACAATTGTGCACTAATATCTATCATGCTACAAGTCATGTACCTTGATATTACAAATCATGTGTACTAATATATCATGTGTTAATTTATCATGCTACAAGTCATGTGTTTTACATGTCACGAGTTTTGATATTACAAGTCATGTGTTTTACATGCCACGTGCTTTGATATTACAAGTCATGTGTTTTAATATTACAGATCATGTGTTATGATACTACATGTCATGTACAGTCATAGAAATGCAAGTATGTTATCATGAATTGAAAAATAATTAAATAAATATTATAAAATTTTCATGTGCAAAATTCAATATGAACACGGGGATGGGAGAAACTATATGATGGATAAGAGCCTTGCCGTATAAGGATTGATTGTCTTGTTAGGGCCGGATTCTTTTACTGCAGCGGCCTGGGTGATTACTGGATCACCAATTGATATCTACCCAGAGTGGTAAGTCCGTACTGTAATACAGTAAGGAACGTGATTGAGTGCCTAGCGGCATGTCATGGTTCAGCGCCATGAATATTGAGGCCGGGTCCCGGGTATGCACGGGCACTTATACGACAATGGAGAATAGCGCTATCTTATCCATTAATACAGTTTCAAAAATTTAAATTGGACGATGACTGAGACCAATAGAATATATGATTAAATAGATAGAGAAGTTATTGTCATGTTCATTTATTTATGCATTTATTTATGCTTGATTTCATGTTATTTATATGTTGTCTTCATGTTACTTTATATGCACACAAACAACACTGACATAAACATGCTCATGCACACTAATATTCATGTACTATGATAGTACACAATTCCTATTTTAAATGTATTACTTGCCGGATTTAATCCCCTGGGTTTTGAACCCAAATTTGGAACGTGAAGAAGGGGATCCAGCCCCAGTTGAAGACCCGTATTTCGTTGGACAGATCGAGTGACAATAGGCAAGCGAAGTACTATCTAGGGAGTTTTTGTATATTTTGTTTATATTTCCTTTTGTCTGGGCACTGCTTTTCTCTTCGACTCTTTTGTGTTCATATTTAAAGCAGTGTGCCATTTTATGTAATGAACTCTTTGTATAAATGAAATCATTTCAGTTTCAGACATGTTATTTATTCATCTGATTGTGGCAGTAGTTACGGTTATTCCAAGATCCTGTGACTGTTGGGTTGTCTAGTGCAAGTAATAAGTAACGTCCTCCGTTTTGGGAAGCAGCTGAAAAACGGGGGCGTTACAGATGGTATCTGGACTTCAAGAGGCAAGACGGCCTTGCTTCCATAGACCAAGGAGAAATGGGTAGTTTTTGTTAGGGTGCGAACGGTGGTGCGATAAGCCCATAAATACTATCCTAGCTTTTCATCCCAGTCTCGTTTGTTGGAAGAGACGAATTTCCGAAGGAGTTTAATAATAGTCTTATTAAAGGTATCGGCCAATCCATTTGCCGCTGGGTTATATAGCATTGAAGTAATATCCTTGATTCTGAACTTATCACAGAATCGTGAAAATGCCTGGCTGATGAATTGCGGTCCGTTATCATGAATGATTCTTCTAGGAATGCCAAAACGGTAAATGACATGGTGTTTAATGAAGTTAATAACATTTGTTGTCTTTACCTCTCTCATGGGCATGACTTCGGCCCATTTTGAAAAATAATTGGTCATTGCAAGTATAAACCGATGTCTTTTGGACGACGGGGGAGTTATTGGCCCCACGATATCCATTCCCCATACTTCAAATGGCCAACTAGTAACAATATTGTGCAAGTATTCTGGGGGTTGATGAATAAAATTGTCGTGTACCTGACATGCATGGCACCGTTTAGCGTATGCCATTGCATCAGTGATATGTTTGGCCAGTAGTATCCCAGCCTTCTTATACGGTTCCCGAGTTTTGGACCAGGCTTATGAGCTCCACACACTCTCCATCATGCATTTTTCTCAGTACTTCATCGGCTTCTGCTCTTGAAATGCAGCGCAATAGGAGACCATCAGTTGATTTTCTATATAAAGTCTGAAGTATAGGATCATAATAAAATATTTGGGCTCTCCTCTTTACTGAGGTGGCTTCTCTTGGATCCTCTGGCAGCATCCCATAAAAGACGTAATCCACGAACGGAAATCGCTAATCACGGAGTTTCAGAGTTAAGCTTGTTTGACATACTTGCCTGTTTTGAAAAACTATGTCTGGATGGAGAAGTCTCTACTCCAAATAGTTATACTTTTAGTTGCGCCCGGCGGGATTGCCAACGTTGCGGCTAATGCGGCAAGAGCGTCCGCATAGATGTTCTCGTTCCGAGATATATGATAAATGTAAAACTGTTCAAAATATCCTGCTAACCCAATAGCTAGTTGATGGTAGGTGATGGGTATCATATATTGTATTTTTCCTCCCATACTTTATCTGTTTTTGTATATAAATAAATGCTACTCGGGTATTTTTAGTATCTTTTTCAGGTAATCCAATTCATATAAGGAGATGGTATAAAATCAGAGTTGGAGTAGGAAATCAAAACCCGAAAGTTTCTAAAGTGAGCAAAACTACAAGATTACGATGTTGCAAAGATGCAAAATAGAATACAGTCAGGAAAACTAAACGTACAAGACAAAAGTTTGACGTGGAAAAATTTTCAAGAATTTTTGGCTTTATTGAGCCGCTAATTAGCGGTTTTTCCCGCCAAATGGCGGCCCAATGTGGGCCCCATGCACTGAGTTTTTGTCGGTGGTTTCGTTGTAATTTTGTAGTTTTTCAGTTCTGTTAGAATTAGGGTTTGATTTCCGAAGCCTATATATTGGCCGTATCCTTGTATTCTAAAAAGAATCCTGAAGTTTTATACTCGTTTTTAATTTAATAAAATTAGGATTTTGGTGAAGGGGTGGCGGCCACAACATTGTGCTCCAGAGGTAAGCCATTGTTTTCTAATCTTTATTTGCTTTCTAGATAGAGTTAATTGCTTTCTAGTTTAGATTTATTTGCTTTCTAGATTAGATTTAATTGTTTTCATGAATAGAAATTTAATTTTGCTTACTAGAATCATGTGTAGCTAATTTAATTTAGCTCTAGGATGTAGATGAAACTAGAATCCACCATGTAATTTCTCTCTAGTATTTTCTTCTTAAATAAAATAATAAAGACATGATTTTTCTATAAAAAAATTAAAAATACAAGAACTCGAAAATTATGACTTTGATAGGTTATACTTGAATTAGGTTTCTTGATAGTTTATGCTTTGTTAGAGTTTGGGGTTGTTGATTTTATCTTTTTCATTGAATTATCTAAATATTTAGTTTGTTTTTATGAAAAGTAGTATTTTTGATGAGTTATACTTGTACACCACTTGATAGCTCACATTTAGAGCACTTTAAATAAAGATCAAACTAAAAGATCACCTTTTTATGAAGAAAGAAGATAATAGAAGTAAGAACGTGGTTGGAAACTAGTGAATTCTAAATCCTAAGCTAATTAGAAATAACTCTCATCTTCAACCTAGAATCTTTGGTTAGTCCGATAGAACTATAGAAAAAGTAAGAATCACAAAAACACCTTAGATTCCTGTGGGACGACCTGTACAGCACTACACCAACACTGTGCGCTTGCAGTAATTTATCACATCAGTAGGGGATGAGGGCTTCATGTCTGACTTCATATTCGCCCGTCATCTGGTTGACGATGAGTTTAGAGTCTCCATACGCCTCTAAATAGTTCACCTCCGGTTGCAGAGCTATCTTTAAACCAATAATGAGTGCATTATATTCTGTCATATTATTTGTGCACGGTTCTATTAATGAGTAACCGTTAGGCAGTATGTGTTTATGTGGGGAGATCAGTACAGTCCTTACTCCAGCAGCATATCGTCTGGAAGCACCATCAAAGAATATCTGTCATGGTTGTTCTTTGCTAATTGCGTTGACTTCTGACATCTGTTTGGAGATATCTGCTGATGATTTAGAGTTAGGCCATATTGGATGGTCTGCAAGGAAATCGACGATCGCTTGTCCCTTCATAGCTTTTTGAGGAACGAAGTGGATGTCGTATGGCGATAGCAGTAACGCCCATTTCGTCAATCGACCATTTAAAGATCATGGTTTTGTCATCAGAATTTTCAAGGGATTGACCCGTGATATGACATGAATTGTTTGCCCTGAAAGATAGTGTCGCACTTTCTGCTCGGCTCCGATCATTGTTCGACTTAAGTAATAAAGGTTCATGACCGTGCTCATTATATTGAGCGAGCAACGCTCCTAACGCGCTATCCATGACCCTTACATATATAAGGAATGGTCATCTAGGGACAGGTGCCATGAGGACTGGAGGTTTCGTGAGGTATTATTTAAGATCATCAAATGCCTGTTGACATGCCTCGTCCCATACGAAGGAAACCCCATTTTTCATGAGTCTGGAGAACGGCTGGCATCGTTCCGATAAATTGGAGATAAAGCACCGGATATAGGCCAATTTTTCTTGTAACCCCCTCAATTCTTTAAGGTTATAGGGAGGTGGCATCTTTTTGATCGCTTTTACCTTCTCAGGATCAAGAAAAATTCCTTCCGAAGTAACTATAAATCCCAGGAATTTCCTACTGGACACTCCTATGAAGGATTTAGCGAGATTCATTTTTAAGTGATGTCTTCGCATAAGATTGAATACTGTTCTCAGATCCTGAAGGTGGTCTTCTTTGTTTTTGCTCTTGACTGTCAAATCATTGGCATAACATTCTACTGTTTTGAGCAAATGTTCTTTGAATATTATGCTCATTGCATGTTGATAGGTGGCACCGGCGTTCTTCAACCCAAAAGGCATTACTGTATAATAGTACACTACCAGCGGCGTTCTGAAATAAGTGTGCTTTTCATCGTTTGGGTGCATTTTGATCTGATTGTAGCCTGAGAAGCCATCCATAAAGGACATCCTCTCGTAACCGCAGGTGTTGTCAATCATTACATCGGTAATCGGGAGTGGGAACTCATCTTTAGGGCATGCATCGTTTAGATCCCGAAAATCGATGCATATCCGGATCTTGTCGTTCTTCTTATGAACCGACACTATATTAGCCATCCAATCTGGATGTTGCTCTTCACGGATAAATCCTGATTTTATGAGTTTGTTAACCTCAGCAACTATCGCCTCCATCAACTCTGATTGAAAACGCCTTTGCTGTTGTTTAACTGGATTGGCGTCTTCTTTGATATTTAACCAGTGTGTGGCAATCTGAAAATCAAGCCCTAGCATATCTTCATAACTCCATGCGAACACATCTATATATTCCCTAATTAGGGATATAAGTTCCTCCTTTTCTAAAGGAGTAAGCGTGTCGCTTATGAAAATGGGCTTCGGATTCTATTCTGTCCCAATGTTAATTTGTACTAGCTTATCTTCTGTGGGCGGGTCACGCTGTTCAAAGCGAACATCCCAGAGGGTATCCATGTGTTTAGCCCATGAATCATCTTGAATATCAATTGGTTCCTCGTCGCTTTCTGGTGCGGCTGAAACCATATTTGCTGTAAAAGATTGAAAACATGCGCCAGTACTTAGATCCGAATCATGATCAAGCGGATATAAATCTTCATCAGCCGAAGAGCTCTCTTCGTATTTGTATGGCGATGAGGAAGGAGTTGATACATAGCCCAACCCTCTTCGAGTTTTCTGATAATAATCTGGGCTCCTTCCTCTTGGTCTAAACGAGGGTATGAGATCTCGTCACCCTTTCTCAAAGTTTAATCCCGATTTTTGGGTAAAATTATAACCCATCTTTTTCATTATTTGCTGGGATTTCTACTCGTGTAAGTGAAATTGTGGTGATGTTTGTTCCTCACTTTCATTGCTTTGTCTTTGGTTGGGCGATGCGATCACTTTGCCGAAGGTAATTGGTTTTTGCGATACATGTCGCGGAGGTACTTCGAAGAAGTGATCTCGTTCTTTTGTTATTTTAGACCGAGAGATGAGGGACGACCTAATTGGCAAATAATATGCCACCAGAACTTCAAGTTCAGACAGGTCATCTGCCTCGGTGGAAGTACAAGAAGGCTCAGACTCTGTAGCAACAGCAGGCTCGTAGACTAATTTTATATTTTCATTAATAATCCACTCATCCTCTTCTACATCAGTTATATTATTATCAAAATTCAGCTTAAAATTTATGTGAGGGTTTATCTCATAGTCACCTTCATCATCCTTCTCTGGAGATTCGTATTCAGTGTCCGCATCATTTCCGCTATCATCAGGTTCTTGAAGTTCTTACGGTTGTTATTGGAGACTTCATGGGCCGGCTTGTAGAGCATAGCATCAGTAAAGTAATTTTCTAACCCTTTGAATGGCTGCTTATTTGCAACTAACGTCCGAACTTCTCCTTATTCATCGCAGTACTTCATACATTGATGGAGGGTCGATGGGACTATCATATAAGTATAGATCCATGGTCGCCCCAGTAGGATGTTATAAGACATTTCTGTGTCTATAATATAGCATGTAAGTTCTGTCTTCAAATTTTCGATTTGACATTGAAGTCGGATCTTCCCGAGAGGACAGCTATCATTAGCATTAAACCCGTATATCGTAGTATTTGTTGGTGTCAGGCGATGGGGTGAATTTTCCAATAGCTACATCAATCTTCTGGGGATGACGCTTAATGCAGATCCTGGATCAATTTGAATGCGGTCCACCTTTGTGGATCCGACATATCCGGTAAAATATAAAGGTCTATTATGCTTTATATTTCTTACCTGCATGTCCTCTGGGGAAAAGGTAATATATGGGACCTGCCTCCTCACTTGAGGACAGCTGGGGCAGGAATCCTATTTTTCGTCGGCTGGCTCGACAATCTGTTCTAAGAACGACTCAGAGTCTGTCAAAACCTCTCTTAATACTTCACAAGTTGATTTTGATAATTGCAGCAACTCGTAAAGCGTGACTCAAGCTGGGATATTTGCCAACTGAGCTATTATGTTAAATTTAAACGGAGCATCCTTGATTTCTTCGTCTTTTCCAGGATTCTTCTGGAAACGAAACCCTTTTTGCTTTGCCGTATATATTTTTCAGGTCTACTCTGGTATAGTCTTTGAGGTAGGTTTTGCCAGATCGAGTGCCGAAAGGACCTGCCCCATCTTGATGAGTGGTCATAGTTTCGGCCTCTTCTTCAGAGTCTGTGAATGTTTTTGCAATTATGTATTCTTCTTTTATTCTCGCGGAAATAGTATTACTAGTCCGCTTTCTCTTCTTGCTATCTGAGATGGTCCATTGTTCATTCTCTAATAGATCAGGGTGGTCCTACATGACTTCCCCTCTGTGTGTTGTTACAGGGACAAGTCCTTTCTGTGCTCTTTCATGTGGGTCATGATTCTTCATGATCAGTTTTCCTTCCAGTACCGGAGTTACTCCTGCAGGAAACTCATGGGTTTCTACTACCAGGGTTGTCATATTAACAGTAACTTTTTTTTGTTCCTCTTTCAGTGTCAAGACCCAAGCTTCTATCAATGCCTGGATCCTGTTCTTTAGAGGGTAACAGTTCTTGGTAGGGTGTCCAATATTCCTGTGGTACAAATAATAGTTGGGGTCGTTGGTTTTACTAGCGTCCTCCGGTTTTATATTTTCTGAAAGTTTCAACATTCCCTTCCTAAAGAGTAGATAGAAGAGTATATGCGTCTGTTCCGCCTTAAAAGTATAGGTTCTCTCTTATTGGGGCATGTTCTGTCTCGTGCCCTTTTGATTTTGGGGCTTCAGGTTTGGAGGATTGTCTTTTGTAGAGCGGCATCTGATGCCATTACTGCTTTCCCCTTATTCTTATTGTTGTTTTGCGCATGCGGCCTATTATTTCCAAGATTCCTTGCTCCACAGGATTCTTCAACTCGGCAGATCAAGTCTTCGGCTTGCTCTCCCTGTTTAAGTAATTCCTTCCAAGTCTTGGACTCTACGGCTCCCATTTTTAAGAGCACGTTGGTCTTGAGATTATGTCGGCACATTTCCACCAGAGTTTCCTGGATCATTCCGTATTTGTAATTCACGGATTTCTCCCGGAATCTTTCTATAAAATCCTTCAACGTTTCTTGGTTCCCTTGCTTTGTTGCAAGGAGAAATTAAACCGATATTTCGGTATCATCCTCAAAGAAACGTGCGAGAAATTATTTTTCAACGTCATACCAAGTGTTGATAGTACATGAGGGCAACTGCATAAACCATGTGAAGGCAGGCCCTCGCAAGGTACTTGCGAATACCTTGGTCATTATTAGGTCATTGCCCATCAAATGCCCTGCTTGGGACAAGAATTAGTAGATATGCTGACTGGAAGATCATTTCCCGTCGTATGGCTCCAACTTGAGCAGTTTGTACTTTTCAAGGTACGGTGCCAGATCTCATTCAGGCGGGTATGGTTTTGAGACCCTGGATTCCTTCAGTTCCTTCTTGTGCATCAAGGTATCAAGTTGGCTTTGTAACCTCTCAATTTTCTCTTCATGAGGGCCATGGAAAGAATATTTATTCTCGTCCTCATGTGCCAGTAAGCCTTTTCTTTTTTATCTTCTTCATTTATCTTTTCCTTTTCTTTCTTTGGTGGTGATTCTAAAGAACTTCTGGCCTTATCTTCGACTATTTTTTGGGTGTTTTCGACCACCTTTAAAAGCATTATCTTGAGATCCTCGATCGTTTTTTGTTGATCTTGGATCATCTCTTGGGCCTCAAATCTTTGATCGATATCGTCAGATTTGTCCATCATATGTGATGCTGATTTCTGCAATTTAGAAGACGCCAAAGAACGAGGAGAAGTTATGGCTGAATTGTCACTGTCGTCGTCATAAGATTCTTTTATAAGTTTTTTATAATTTCGAGCCGGGACAGCACCTGACTTAAGTCGGGTAAAATGATGAGATTCTTTATCACTTGATTCTGAATCATCATTCATTTCTATGATTTTCTTCCCCTTTCCAACCATGTTAGAAGTTACAATTCTCCATTCTTTTTGTCGGGAGTAGTTTTTGTCTTCTTAGCAGGATTTTTGTCCGATTCAGTTAATCGGTCGAACACCGATACCATGTTCTTGCTACAGCAACAATTATTTATTACAGCAGATACTGCTGTCATGAGCTGCTCGTAATGACAAGTAGTTTCCGACTGAACTTGATTTATATTCCTTTTTTTGGTTAAGTATTCTCTGAGGTCAGTGGCCTTGAATACGGAATTGTGGGGCCCACTCATCTGTTAAGAGGGTCCAGGGGCCCACTGGAGCTTCTTGAAATCATCAGTGTCAAATTCTGGTCTAACAGTACGATTATCAACCCTGGTTTTGCATTCAGGTTGATTTACGCGGAGCTGAGAACTAGCTTCGCGTTCTAGCACGCGAAGCTGAGAAGTAGCTTCGCGTTTTAGTACACGAGACTGAATAATAGCTTCGCGTTTTTGTACGCTAGCCTCGCGTTTCACGCTGGCTTAGCATTTCTGCAGAAGTTTAACTTCTGGAATATTAGCCTCGCGTGGAAGAAAATTCTTGCACGCTACCTTATTCTTGCAATTTACGCAAGTCATAACTTCGTGTTTAATGCGATTCTTGCGATTAACGCAAGTCTGAAAATCATCTTCACGATTTACACGAAGGTAAGGATTTTTGCGATTAACGCAATTCTCACCGGCTTTGCGATTTACGCTAAGCTCGGTTTTAGCCTCGCGTGGAGAATCACCATCACACGCTGGCTTTAAGGGAAATTTATCCTCGCGAGTGTCAAGTATCTTGCGATTGATGTAAGTCTTACTTACTGTCTTTACGTTTAACGCTAAGCTCAGTTTTAGCCTCGCGTGGAGAATCACCATCACACGCTGGCTCTATTAGCATTTTATCCTCGCGATTAACACGAGCTTCTCTGGTTTTAAGTCCAGATAAAATAGCTCGTGTGGAGAATCACACGCGGGTTTGTGCTTCGCGTTTAACGCGATACTGACTGGTCTTGCGATTAACGCAAGCCAGCTCGCAAGGTACTATAGCCTCGCGTTCTGCTACATAATTAGCCTCGCATTTAACGCGGGCTTTGAGGGCCTTTCGCCTAGCTCTCCGATTTCTATTCTGGAGTTGGGTTCTGGTCAATATAGTTCCCGAGCCTTCTTTGGCAGTAAAGAGGTCATCCTCTGCTAGGGTTTCCTGTCCAAACAACGGCTCTATGGCCGCGGTCTCCAAGGGTCCCCGATTAATGGTGGATTCCCGATTACCCGATTTACGGGTATTGGAGCGCACGCGACGATAGCGCCGCGTTTCGGTCAGGTTACCTGACTCAGAGGAGAGATACTCCTCGTACTTCTGCTGGTCGATCTCCACTACTAGCATGTTAACGTCGGATCCGATCCTCTCGACGTCAGATTGCGCCACGATCTCTTTTTCAGTGAAAGAGACTTCCCCCACTGTGGTCGCCAATTTGTTCATAGTAAAATTTTTGCCTCCTTCCATTGAATACAACTTAGATTACAACGAAAGTGAACAAGAAAGAGCAAACGAGAGGATTTATAATTTATCGCTCTCTTTTACAAAATATAGTGGGTTCTCGTAGCGATGGGATCTATTGAATAGCTCCTTTGGACTATCTGACGTCGATGATCTTCTTGCTTGATGAAGATGATGTCCGACTTGATCTTTCTCTGTTGATCTTGATTCGTTTAAGACTCTCACGCGTAACTTGAACTTTTTTTTATACTCGAAAAGATCCTCAAAGACTTTCTCAAGAGGGTATTTATAACTTTGGGACAATATGAGAGTTTCTATTTAAATAGAATTTGTATTCATATAGATTCCAATCAAATATCTTAGTTTTGATTTAAATCTCTTAATCTGGAATTCTGATTGGACGCAATTTGGGTATTGGATAAGCCCAAACCTCAATCACAATCAATTTAGAATTCTGATGAAATCTGCTCACGCGGAGTTAGAACACCAGAACGTGAAGTTATTGATTAGCTTCACGTTTTACTCAAACGCAAGGCTAATAGCCAAACGCGGAGCTACAGAGTTAGCTCCGCCTGCGTGGTTATTTCCTTTTTAATGATTCTTGGAAATTTTACCACCAACAACAGGTATGTGCCCGGTGCGCCGTACCGACAGGCCGATCCGGGACTACGACCGTGCCATGTCTGGACACGGTCCGTTCCAAAGTTGGGACGGGTCGTGCATGCCCGAGCCGGGCCAGGCACGGCCCACTTGCCAACCCTAGTGGGATGCATGGAGTGAACACAGCGTGTGTAAGATGAATTTCAAACATCCAAATGCTTTGCTAATTAAGTTTTGATTTAATTTACCATTAAAAAAAACTAATAATCTAGATTGACAATGAAGCCAAAGTCCACGAATGCCGAGAGGTAGCGGAGAGGTAAGAGATGCACACACGGACTTAATTACATTGGGATTAGGATTGAGAAGAGGATTAAGTTTAACCCACTAACCCGATTGGAGGCCCAAACTCACTTTCCTCTCAGTTTCCTCTCTCTTTTCACTCTGAGCCCATACAAATTATATCAGCCCACGTACTTCAAACCCATATAAATTAAATGTAATTTGCATGCAAAATGTTGCATTCTCTCTGTTGCATGCAAAATTATACCTAATTTGCATTCTCTCTGTTGCATGGGTGCAAATTTAAGTATGTTTGCATGGGTGCATGTGATATTTTTGCATGGGTTTAAATTTATTTTTACATAAGTAAATTTTTTTTTCTTTGTAAAATCAAAAATAAGCAGATATCACAATATTCATATATATCAAAATTGACCAATTAATCTGATTCAGTTCTCAATATCAATCAATAATTCAAAATGTGAACAAACCATTTTTGTAAAATAAATTACAACAAACAACAACAACTAAACCTTTTATCCCGTAGCTACATGAACCAAAAAAAAATCACGCATGATCGATCACTTTGATAGTCCTCCATTCATTTCTATCAAGTAATATCTCTTCATTTAAACCCTCTATAATTCATATCTTTTCATATCACCTCCATTCATATTTTTTTCGTTTTTCCTTTCATTCTTTTAACTTGTCCTTCATTCTTTTAACTTGTCCTACATTGATAAACTCTCCTCGTCGAACTGGTACATTTGTAGGCCTACGTTGCACATAACTAAACCATTGTAGGCGATTTTCTCGCATCTTCTCATCGATGGGAGCTACACCTATTTTAACACGAATATCTTCATTTCTCACTTTATCTCTCCTAGTATTGTCATATATCCAGCAGAGCATGCGTATCTCTGCTACACTTATCTTCTATAAATGACGTTTATTTATAACCCAACATTCCGTACCATATAATAAAGCTGGCCTAATAACAGTCTTATAAAAATTTTCCTTCAATCTTAACGGAATGTTACGGTCGCATAAAACTCCCGTTGCCCTCCTCCATTTCAACCAGCCAGCTTATATCCTATGGTTAATATCATTATCGATTTCTCCATCATTCTAAATAATATAATCCAAATACCTAAACTGACTGCTCATTTGTATCTCTTGCCCATCCAGTTTTACAGCATTATAGTTTATGGTCCGTCGTTTACTAAATTTACACTCCATATACTCTATTTTAAACCTACTCAATTTAAAATCTCTAGATTTTAATGTGTGTCTCCATAACTCTAACTTGACATTTACTCATACTCTTATCTCATCAACTAAAACAATATTATCAGTAAATAGCATACACCAAGATATCTCATCCTGAATAGCTCTAGTAAGCTTATCCATCACTATAGCAAATAAGAATGGGTTCAATGCAGATCTTTGATGTAATCCAATTGTGATAGAAAAATCACTTGTTAAACCACCACATGTTCTGACATTGGCCACTACTCCATCATACATGTCCTTAATTGTATCGATATACTTGATGAGAACTCTTTTCTTCATCAATATCCATCAAAGTATCTCTCGTGGTACATTATCATAAACTTTCTCTAAGTCAATTAATAACATATGCAAATCTTTATTTCTCTCTCGGAATCGCTCTATAAATTGACGAAGTAAATGAATAGTTTCTGTCGTCAATCGCCCCGACATAAATCCAAACTGGTTCTCCGATATTTTAACAGTTTGTCGCAATCTATATTCAATTACCTTTTTCCAAAGCTTCATAGTGTGAGACATGAATTTTATTCCCCGATAGTTAGAACAATTCTGAATATCACCCTTATTCTTATACGGAGGTATTATGGGACTTTTTCTTCATTCATTTGGTATTTTCTTAGTTTGCTAAATCTTGTTAAAAATATCTGTTAGCCACCTCACACAAATCCCTCCTAAGTAAACATATCTCTATAGAAATCTCATTTGGACCAATAGTTTTTCTTGATTTAATCATCTTCAAAACCTCTTTTACTTCAGACTCTTTGATTCTGCGCATAAAGGTACGATTTATATCCTCACATTGAATAGTAAGATTTTCCAAATTTTGAGTAAAACTACCATTATATAATCTATCAAAATAATCTTTCCATCTTTTTTTAATGTCTTCGTTTCGAACTAGAACCATATTATCATCATTTTTAATATATTTTACAGTACATAAGTCTCTAAACTTTCTCTCTGTTATTCGAGCAATTCTATATATATCTTTTTCTGCCTCTTTATTATCCAACTTCTCGTACACTTGTTTATATAATTTAGTTTTTGCATCCCGAACAGCTTTCTTAGCCTCCTTCTTTGCTAGTTTATACTTCTCAAAACTTATTCCATTATTATTATTCTACTTCAAATCTCTATAAAGGTCTCGCTTGATCTAAATAAATTACGTACACAAATATAAATAACAGTATTATTTGTAAAATAAATTATGTACACAAATATAAATTAAATAAAAAAACGAATAAAAATAACAGTATTATTTGTCTCGACTTAATCTCGAATGCTTAGTTCGATTTATTTTGCTCTCCCTCTTTTTTTTTCCTTTTTTTTTTTTTTTTTTCCTTCTTTTTTCTTCTTCTCTCTGTCTGTGTTTCTGGTTCTAGTTCTGGCCGAGAGAATGAGAGAGGAGAGGAGGAGAGTAAGAGGGGAAAGTGAAGGGTTTTGTTTTTCTCTCTCTTCTTCCTGGCTTTTATACCATCAACCTTCAAAAGTTGATTGGCCTCTCAAAAGGCCACCGCCCAAGCACACCGCCTCTCTTTAAAACATAATTTAATTATTTTATTTATTTATTTAATAATTTAATAATTTATGTTCCTTATAATACTCTCTAAATGCTATCAATTTAATGCAAGGCATAGTACTAAACTAGAAAAATACTAAAAAATTATCCCTTTGTTATTTCGATGTTTACAATAAAAAAACTAAAATTCCAAAATAATTAGAAGGATGATTTTAATATGATTAAATTAGCAATTTTGGAAGTATTTTTCGATAAAATTTATAAAAATTCTAAATATTATAAAATTAATAATCGCGAAAACCGAATGTCATTTGGAGTTACGGATTTAACGTTATGTCCATTGAAAGCTATCTCGGTCTCCAAAATTAATTTTGATTGACTTATTTAGCATAACTGGACAGCATAACTGGACTTAAAACAGCGATACAGATAACTCGTATTTTGAGAGATTACAACTGTTTTTGTATAAAATTTTGAATATTACGATGATGATTTCTCATTTACAGAAGAAAGAGAGAGAAGTATGAACTCTCTCTCTCTTTATGTACACACACTAGGGTTCGTTGCAGCGATGAGCGACAATTCTGATTCCCATAGTAGCGATGGGCGATAATTCTGATTCCCATGACGTTCTTGAAAGCCAAATTTTTAGTGGACGTAATGCGAAATTCTATTCAAGCATGCCACTTTGGGCAAAACACCCACCTTTCTCTCTGCATCTTCATTTAATTTTAAATCATTTCATATTTACTCAGTATACCTACTTTTTTCCAATTCTAACTCTTCTTTCTTTCTCTTCACCAAATAAAACTTATTAGTCGGACTATAATAATATCCGATTGGTATTCAATTAGATCAGATATTAACGCTCGACCTGTGGGTTGTGGAATAACAAGTTAGTTCAAAAATAATGATAGCGAACTTGTAATTTTTGAAAGTTTCCAAGGTGGACTTCTCGAGCATTGAGGAGTGGCGTGCGTGAATAGAATTTCATGAATGTAACATTATCATTAATCATATGTTTACTGTGACTAAAATGCGGATTTTTGGTATGAGATCCATGCTTAATTCGAAACTCCGTCAGTGCTATGCTTAAAGATTTATCCTTTCACTGTCTATCCCAAGTCAGGATAAAAGAGGAGGGTTGTAGTAGGCCGGTGACAGTCAGCATAAAACATTGTCACATATTATGACACGAACGAAATCCATACTTAATTGGAAAACGTTGATTTCATCTGGAAATACACATTTTGACTTTGAAAATGTGGATTTTGATCAATGACCTGCGTTTTTGTTTTGAAAACGTGGTCCTAATTAATGATCCGGGCTTTACCTTTTAAATTTAGATTTTGATCGAAAATTCGCTTCTTTTTTTTTTAAAAAAAAATTGTATACAGTTTTCACATTAATAAAACTCCGATGAAAGTTTTCGAAATTTCCTAGACTTTTTTAGGATATTTCGAAACACTTAAAGTGTGAGCAAATTGATATGAGATATGCAAGGGCTACCAAATTACTTGTGTAATTAATTCTGAAAATTTATCCGCTATATATAATCAAAATGAGACGAAAAAGTTGAATAATTTGGTTTCCGACTACGCACCTGCTCAGCACCAAAGCACCCCATGCTGCCGAAACACAAGTACACCACCGACGCCGGTGGTTGCGCATCCAACCATTTCAGGCACTCGTGCCGATTCGCTCCCTCCATGTGGCCATCGCCGAGGCAAAGAAGAGGGCCAACAGGATATATCGGCGGTGTCGGATCATCAGGCACAAACAGTCCTTCGGCCAGTACCCTCAACGGCTCGTGTTCGAGCTCTTCAAACGTGTTCACAACGATTCCCTTAGCCTCTCTAAATCTCCTCCCATGATACACAAACCATTCGTAGTTCTTGCTCTTCTTGTTCATCACTGTGCTCGGCATACAGATCCCCGGTATCGTTCTAATCCCTGGCAGCTGAATCCCTTCTTCAACGTCTTCGAACTCCCCATCGATCTTCTCCTCAAGAGTCGGCAAGTGAAGCATCAGCCCCAGCGTCAACGCAGGGGATGCGAAGTAAACGTAAGTCGGGATCCCAAGCTCGTTAGCTACGTCGGTTACGGTGGTCGCGAAGAAATCGATGAAGAGTGCTGAAAAAGGAATTGATGAGGAGCAGATGGCTTGTTGTATGTTATGTTTGTGGTACTGTATGAAGAGGGAGATGAAGTCCTCGGGTCCGTCGGTGAGGGGAGGGTCGACGGGCGGGAGGTCGTGGAAGTGGATGCTGAGGCCGGAGGTGGAGAGAGAGCGGATGAGGGAGGTTGCGGTCAGGGAGAAGGGCCGGGATGGGTGTTTGATGAGGAGAACTGTGATGGTGAAGTTGTTGGTTGACTGCAGGAGTAGCTTGGCAAATTCTAGCATTGAGCTAAGCATGCCCGCTGGCCATGATGGTAGGAAAGCAAGATTGATCTTCGACATCCTCCTCTTCTTCTCTTGATGTCTTTTGGAGTTTGTTTTGGATACGGAATGAAATGAGAGGGGTTGGGAATGAGGTTTTTGGAGACTTGGAGTAGGGGCAGTTTTTTTCAGGGTTTTGGGCCGGATTTGGAGCATAGATTTACTGTTCATCAGATTGGTGTAGGAAAAGGGGTTGGGATCGGTTTTCCCGGATTTTGCAGGGAAACCAATTGTTTTGGGATTTTAATTTTTTTATTAATTTTTTATGAGAAGGAAAATAATTTAATTATTTTTTTAATGATTTTTTAAAGAATATATTTCTTTTTAAATAATATTTGACAATTATTATCCCAAAATGTATACTCCTTTTCCATTATTCCAAATTCATAAAACTAACAATTGAAAACATTGTCATATTACCAAATACTTATCGCTTGTCTATGAAACAAACAGAAAATTAAAAAGTAAAATTCAGTGAGCATTATTCACCCATGAGCTAAACAAGCCCTAAGTAAGATATATATATATATATATATATATATATATATATATATATATATATATATATATATATAGACACACACACGAAGATACTCTAAATTTGAATATGGAGAATTTATGAATGATTAGAACTGCTAGGTGTAATCTCCACGTCTTAAAATAATGATATACAAAATGAAACATGCATTTTAATAATTTTTGGCCGTATATTGATATATACAAAATGAACGGTTAAAGAATAGAACAGATAAGATCTCTTAATCGATTATGAAAAAAAATTTAAATCACATGATTTTTATACACCACTTATTTAGATATTTAGAGTATAGAAATAGATCATCCGCATACAACTTCTATGTTGAAATTTAAGATTACCTTTATTGATAACTTCGTATGAAAGCACCTTAGTTAAACAATTCTATTCAAGAATGAGATGTCTGGGTCTCTATATTCCCACTTTAGGAGGATAAGTGTAGGTGTCTTGACAAATCACGCAAAATCATAGCAATTGGAGGGCATTATATATTGTCGTTTGTGTGGATAGATGGGTCAGTCTCGATCGCTTCCCTGTTTTGATGTAGAATAAATTATTTTCTAGTCAAAATTATTGAATTCACAGTACGTCAGTCTATTTCTTAAAAATTTTCTCGTTGACAAATAATCCAATAGCAATCGCTTTATTCCTATTGATTTCCTAACCATGCGACGAGATGTGTTAAAATTGATTTGTTTACTTTGTTACTGGAACGTATGAATGTTTATTAGCTGATACCGTGATACGATCACTACGGGTCCAATTTGGGTTTGAATCCGGCTAATTCGTATTCATTGGCTGGGTTGGGTGGTCAGAAATTTTGCAGGTGGAGTAAGGACCAAAGATACCTAACCCAATCCATCGATAGGATAACGTTAGGGTTGTCCCACAATCCAACCGAGCCTAGACCGCACAATCTGATCCAAACCCGACCTAGTGAGGTGACTTGTGTGTATGTTCAAGTTTTATTTGATAACATATTAATCCTTCGACATTTTCAAATGAAAGCTTGATATAAATTCCATGTCATATATAAGGGACAAAGAATGTGTCTATCTAGAACTTTAGGGTCTTGGATTGAATGTTTATGTTGGGCAACCAAGTTGTTAATGAGAGACCATGTTACTGTCACTATGTACAGAATATATTTTTGATGTGTGTTGTGTGGTGTTTATACAAGTTATTGTATCTTTATAATTTATTTTTGACTTTTTTTTTTTTTTTATGGAACTTATATGTTTTTGCGTTATTTATTTGAGTATACTCCTCTTTTTGTTAGTTATAACTCAACGTAATTTCTCATTCAAAAAATACATGGTGCACTGAACAAACTATTCGGCCGTGAAAAGGAGCTATACTTGAATTGGGCTATGACATGTGAGTAGGACCAGGTCAGGTCGGGCCTTATTAGGCCTCAAATCCCATGGTGAACCCAAGAAAGTAATAGGACCGGGTCAGGTAGGGCCTTATTAGACCCCAAATCCCATGGTGAACCCAACAAATTAATACCAACACTTCATATCCTGCAAATTAAGATAGTCAAAATAATTAAATTTTAAGAGCATCTGTCCACATATATATATATATATATATATATATATATATATATATATATATATATATATGGGATTACTGTAGATGAGCCGCCAGCTCAGGAAAAGTTACGTGAGCTAACGGCAAAATTAAAATAATCCAATGATTTTTCTTCAATTTTTCTTTATAATTACTATCTCTATCTGCTTAACTTCTATAAAATTAAATTTCATAAATTTTGGAGTTCATTTACCATTTCATCATGTGCATACAAAATATTGTTTTAATTGAAAACCGTTAATTTTGTGTTAACTTGATGGAGAACCAAATCGAAACTAAAACCCAAGAAATTAGGTATGAGTGAACCCTAGGGGGTCGAGATCATAATCCAAAAGAAATTTTTTTAAAAAAATTATTAGAGATAGTGAAAATGAACTGCAACTCAAGTAACTTGCGTGAACTGTCAGCTCATTTCTATTTTTCTCATATATATATATATATATATATATATATATATATATATGAGAGAACGGAAAATACACCGGCGGTGAAGGAAGTTACTTCACCGCCAATTAGCTGGCCCAATAAAATTATTACACGTGGTGCCACTTAAAATAACAAATAAAAGAACTCTCTTAACCACCTTTTGAGTGGCGTCACCTGTAATAATTTTATTAGGCGACCTAAGCAACAGTGAAGGAAATCCCTTCACCGTCGATAAATTTTCCATTTCCTCTATATATATATATAGAGAGAGAGAGAGAGAAAAAAAACAGAAAATTCACCAATGGTGAAGGAAGTTCTTTCACCGCCGATTAGGTAGGCCAATAAAATTATTACACATGGCACCACTCAAGATAACAAATAAAAAAAAAATTTAACCACCCTTAGAGTGGCGCCACATATAATAATTTTATTGGACCATCTAAACGGCGATAAAAGAACTCCCTTCATTGTCGGTGAATTTTCCATTATATATATATATATATATATATATATATATATATATATATATATATATATATATATATATATATATATATATATATATATATATATATATATATATATGGGGATTTAGATTCTAACACAGAGAGTTTATATAGATGATCAACACCATTCATTGTAACCTTTGCGTTATAAAATAACGATCATTTGATTGTTACACAATGAACAATTTTCAAATAATAGAACAAATTAACGATGAAGAATTATTTAAACACATGATTTTTATAAATAGGATGAAAATTATGATGATGAATTTGGATTGTATATACAGACTCTCTATGTGGTATCATACATACATAAATGATTATTATATGTTTTCTTAAAAACTAGAGTCCATGTATTACTATTCTATCTCGAGATGAAGATATTCCAAGACTTGCTTGTCGTCCTTTCTCGATAAAAGCTAAACAAATTCGAGCGAATTATATAGCTAGCAAGATATTCAAAAGAATTGTGTCATAGATTCATTCAAACTGATTATGGTTGCTTACTTTATATAGAGCATCACAATACAAGCACATGCAAGCTTGAGTTTAAGGATCAAACCACTGTGAAAATTTAGCGCTCTTTGATGGAGAAAGTTGCATTATCTGGGAAGTACATTGGCCACTTGGACTCTCCCAGGGGCTTGAAAAAGAGATACATGATCGTTCCGTCGCAGACGCCATAGTCTCTGAGACGAGTCTGGTCGTCCTTGATCAGGAGACGCCCGTTCTTGTGCATGACGATCAGCCTATCCTCTTCGAACCCTTCCTTGCTCGCTATCTCCTTCTTCAGGCTCTCTACGGTGGCATCTTCTCCTATCTCAACATAGAATAGCCCGCCTGTGATTATCTCTATTGCTACCTTCATGTTTTCCTAGTATCTCTATAGAAAAACCATAGACCCCCTTTATAGAGGGTTGATTTATGACCAATAAAATTGAGAATATAAATCTTTAGAGAATCTAACTATATATATATGATGCATTCCATGAACAGCAAGTAAATTGCCACAAATAGGCTCTTTGTTACGATTCATTGATCCCATTTATGGTCTGTGTTCCCAAATTGTGTCTTGTCATATTTATCTTCAAAGGAGTTCGATGAACTTCGCCATATATGTTATGTTTTAAAAGTCCATTGCTCCAGTTCTGGTTGTTTCAGAATTTAGATTACATTAATTTAAATTTGGACTAGAATATGCAAGAAACAAAATTTATTGCATAAAGGAGTAACCAATGTCGCATGAAAGTTGCTAGAAATGTTTACAAATAGAATAATGAAGCTATTTATATAACCTTTCAAATGAAGCAAGAATTTTTGTAGTACTCAGCGGTATAATTTTTTAAAACCCGCAATTAAATGCGTGCCCGCAGTTTAATGCATGCCCAGTAGGAATCGAACCTGGATTGCTCTGATATCATATTGAAAGACCCTTCTACTATATCAAAACTCCAAAGTTATAGTAAAGGTTGAAAAAAATTATTTTATATTTTAACAACTATAAGTATCTGCATCAAGATGAAATTATCAAAGAAAATGCCATCAAGAGTGATTGACTTTGCATCAAAATACAACTAATATCATATTTTCTCTCGAGGCATATTCATCATAACTATTACCAGAATCAATATTACTCGGTCATCATATATTTGATTATGTTCTGTTTACTATCGGTCTTGTGAAAATAGAATAGCCTTTGGGTAACATATTGTAATAACTTGATATAATGGAAAATATACGAAAAATGATAAACAGTAAACTTTACTAGCAATCAAGTAATTGTAAATCAAGGAAAACTTCATATCGTATAGGCAATTGTGATTAAAAATGCAAATATCCAGATATAGATTGTGTTAGGACTCAGCATCATTGAGAAAGAATTGAGACACTATCAGATATGGTGAAGATTTTTTGATTTCCAAATTCCATCCCTTAGGTTTAAAATATCAGTCAGATATTTTTGCAAATTCCACATCTGAAAATACAGTTAAATATACTAAATAGATTTGATTTGTGCAGAAACTGGCAATACATTCCATTGAAGAATTAGACACATAAACTACAATATAGTACACCTTAAAAGGTTTAAGGTTCGGTGGCACTACAAGATCTATAAACACAATTACTTGGCTGTTGAGATCAGCACGATGGTAGAGCTTCGATAACGGATCAAGATATACTTGCCAATAGAGAATGCTTGTATTAGTGCGATAGTACACAGAAGCCATTTAGGGATGACAGAAGAGAGAGAGCATGCGTAGTTTTCTTATGTGATCTGGAAATGCTTGTAGCTTGCAGGGCTCCCGGGGAGGCGGATGGGCATAGTGCTGCTGCCTTGGTCCGCCTGCCTGCAGCGGCTCGAGCCCTCACCCTGAGACTCTGATGAACTCTTCCTGCGCCGCTCGTTGTGGCCAGCTAGACGCCTGCGGCAGCTTCTCTTTGCCTCATCAAACTCGGATAACTCGTGGAACCTTCTCACCGCATTGATTTTTATGGAATCAGCACCGATAATAGGTCGGTATATATATATATATATATATATATATATATATATATATATAGAAAGAGAGAGAGAGAGAGTGAGTGTGAGAGAGAGGAAACGGGAAATTTATCAGCGGTGAAAGAGATTCCTTCAATTATTTCCACTATCTCCAATAATTTTTTCTTAAAAAAATTTTTTAGATTATGATCTTGGCTCTTTAGATTCACTCATCAAATTTTTTTGATTTTAGTTTTGATTTGGTCCTCCATCAAATTAATATAAAATCAACGATTTTCAATTAATAAAATATTTTGTATGCTGATGAAAGTATAAATGAACTCCAAAATTTATGAAATTTAATCTGAAAAAATTTAAGGACGTAAAAATAGTAATGGTTAAAAAAATCATTGGATCATTATAATTTTACCGCTAGCTCATGTAACTTTTCCTGAGTTGATAGCTCACCTACAGTAATCCCATATATAAATATATAGGGATTATTATAAGTAAGTCACCAGCTCAGGAAAAATTACGTGAGCTAGCGGTCTAAATACAACAATCCAATAAAAAAATTTCAATTTTTTTATAGAATTAGAATTTCTACCCGTTTAACCTCATAAGATTAATTTCATGAATTTTAGAGTTTATTTAAATTTTTATCAAATAAATACAAAATATTTATTTATTAAAAACCGTTAAAACTTGTGTCAGCTTGATCAAAGATAAAAGGAGGTCGAGATCACAATTCAAAAGAAATTTTTTAAAAAAGATTATTAGAGTTAGTGAAATTGAACTGTAGCTTTGGTATCTTGCGTGAGATATCAGCTCATTTTTATTTTTCTCATATATATATATATATATATATATAAGAAAAGTATAAAAAAAAAATCTTTGGAATAAAATTCAGAACTAATTATGTTGAAATTATAGTTAATAGTAGAACTTTAGTTCTAGTTCAAAGTATATGAGTACTAATATATTTCGCTGGAAAAAAGATGAGCCTTTGATTCATTCATATTTTCTTTTTTTCTTTTTTTTTCTGTTCTTGTTGATAAAACATGATGGAGGAAACTCTGAACAAATCAATTGAAAATCGTGAGTGAATATTATGAAAAGGGTATCTATAGCCCATTCCATTGACTCAATTTGCAGCACAAACACATTTTCTGAGGCTCGCTTAGAGTGTTTGTGCTGCAGAATTTAGACAATAAAATACCTACATACATATAAAAACACAAAAAAAAAAAAAATTGAAGTAGTTTTTTTTTCAAGAAAATCGATATAGTTACGGACTTAATCTTGTCAGAATTCATGAAAACAATTATATTAGATGACAGCATAACTTAAAATCGAGATTCAAACACAATTAATCGTGAGATGACTGAATGAATCACGTCCACAAGCATGTGTGAGCAATATGCACATACCTGCTGCATTGCTGGCAGAACCGCTGCTGGAGGCCGGCGACCATCACGACTGGAGCCTTGAAATGCGCCTCGCAGACTTTATGGCGCCTGTGGTACCTCTTGGCCTCGGACAGATCCGCCGAGCACTTCTCGGCCTGGCACACCGGCTGCGAGGACACTCCTGCGCCGCCAGGTCCTCTCCTGGCGATCGTAACCACCTGATTATTTGACGCCTTCAGAGAGAACGACTTCTGTTTCTTGTCGTCCAATTCTTCCTCGTCGTTATCGGGGACGGATATGGATTTATCTTTCCCGGTTCGCTTTGGGTCGGTTGGTTTTCGATCCATTGAGGGCCGAGAGAGCGAGTGAGAGAGTGAGAGGGATGGAGAGGTTGTTTGGAGATGAGAAATTGGGAAGAAGAAGGAGAAGGGGTTGAAAGGGGAGAGCATGAGGACCACAAGCGAGCACCCTCCCTTTCAATTTTTTTTTGATTTTTTTTTTTTTTTTGGTCAAGTGGTGAGCGTGAAGGAGGGGTAGAAGAGAGAGAGAGAGAGAGAGAGAGAGAGAGAGGGAAGAGTGCGGTAATTCAAATATTGACAATTTGACTTTGTGATTTTCGGGTTGGGTTTCGGGTTGATGAGATATGGATCCATTTTGTGAGCATCATCACCCGCTAGCTGCATTTCTATATTTTTTTTTTTTTAGACCGTGTTTGGTTTAATAGAAAATGAAAAAAAGAAAAAAGAAATGGAAAAGGAAGGAAAAAAGAAAGAAAATGTTAGAGGAATTTCTATGGAAACTTAAAAAGAAAAAAAGAAAGAAAATTTCGAAACATATTATTTCCCACTTTATTCCAACTTTATTTTCCTCTAATATTTCTTTTAAATTAAATAATAAAAATTGAGTGTCTTTCTTATTTTCTTTCCTTTTCTCCTATTTTCTTACGAACCCACAGAGCAGCAGGGCTTCAAAGGGAACTGCTAACGGGGCACAACTTTTTTCCTAGTGAGCCCAGATTTCCTAGTGAGCCCACTTTGATTTTAGTAAAAGGGAGAATTTCTTAGTGAGCACAATTTTATTCCGAAAATACCCTTGAACTTTCTCTTCCCTCTTCCCCCCTCCCCACTATTTTCCTAGTGAGCCCAGATTTCCTCATCTCCCTCTTCTCTCCTCATTTCTTCTCCCACCGCCCTAACCCGAAGCCCAAGTTTTCTCTTCCCTCTTTCCCTCCCCCCCACTTCCCCTCATCCTCTCTATCATTTTCTTCTCCTTCCAAATCTCCTCTCTCTCCCATTCGTACACCTGACCCGCTGCCGAACCTTCCGCCGCCGAACCCGCCGCCACCGTCGACCCCGCCGCTGTTGCCGGTGTTCTCCCGCCGCCGCTGCCGGTGTTCTCCCGCTGCCGCCGCCGACTTCCGTCCATTAATAAGTGAGTTTTCCTAATTTAGCAATATCTATTTTAAAATTTAATTTTTTTATTTTTGGATCAAATAACTCTTCATTGTGATTTTGTTGGGATGGAGAGGAGGAAGAGTGAAGGAGCTAGCAAAATTGGTTCTAGCATTTTTTTGTTAATTTTCATTTTTAATATTTAGATTATAATTATGAAGAAAATATAATATTATAATCGTAGTTGTAAAATATGCGAAAATTTAGTTATTTTTCTAATTATGGACGTTAATATTAAAATTTATTAGTTAATTTAGAAGTTTAATGGTATTGTTCTAATGGTTGATTAAGTAACAAAAGACGGTTTCAGTGTCTTTAAACTTTAATATTACACTATCTTGCAGCAAAAAAATAAATAGAGAAAATATAATATTTGTAGTAAATTATACTTTATTACTACTTACTTACACATAGAAATCGACCACAAATCCAACGCCCGATACGAGAGAGAGAAATCAAAGTTACCGTAGATACTGAATTAAATGTAGAAACTCCTAATTTGATCAGATATGACAGTGCAAGACTGGAAGAAGGGAATACTGATGCAGGAGGCTCTCAAGATGATCTTCATGAGTCAAATTACCGAGGTCCAGTTGATTTATCAGTACTGAAGAGTTTCAAGATGCAAGTTGCTTTCTTCGTTTTAAAAAATGAGGTAATTATTTCCCGTTAAAAACCATAAACCAATTATTGCTTTCTTCGTTTTATCTGATACTTAATTTTTTTTCCTTCATTAATATTACAGAGATATACACATATAGAAGTAATAATCGATCCATTACTTGCGCAAGGGGAGAAGGCATTTAAGAAGCGACATGAGATGTTATTTAGTACACTTGCGAAAATTAAAGCCGTGCTAACTGGTTGCACTCAGTCAGAAGAACCACCAGAAGAGCAAGCAGAGGAACAAAGACAAGATCAATCCACTCCTAATGCACCCGATACGACAATTATGTCTCGAACCAGAAGCAGACGTCAACCCCCGAGGAAGACAAGGAGACAGTTATTAGATTATATTAGGTTTGTATTAATATGGATGATGTAAGGAACTTCAAGTAGCCGGTGTAATTGTTTTTTGCAAATATTTTGAAGAATTTGTAGAATATATGGTTTTTGTTTGTAATGAACCCTATTGGTCGCTTTTTGTTCGATTAATACATACACTACATTTGTATTTGATCTTATTTCTTTAATTTATATAAAATCTTGTTTGTTTTATACGTAGGGGACCTTATTTATAATCTTCACTATTTCATTGTATCAGTTATTGTATCGTTACTTTATTGTATCGGTGTATCAATGTATCATTGTATCATTATATTGGTGTATCAGGAGTATCATTGTATTTGTATATCTGGAGTATCATTGTATGGGTGTATCATTGTTTATCAGTGTATCATTGTATCGGTGTATCGATGTATCAGTATATCATTGTGTCGGTGTATAATTGTATCTTTTTGCTTCCTTCACTATATTTCGATAATAATGTGTAATTATATGTTAATATAAGTCCTTAAAGTGACGTTAAATTGGGTAAACTAATGATATATCATTTTATTACATAAATAGAGTGGGTGAGACAGCAGCGGAGTATCAGATCGGGTAAAATCCCTGTCCGGACTGATAGTCCGAACAAAACTGGACTGTTCGGACTGACAGTCCTAACAGATTCTCTTTGTTCGGACTGTCAGTCCGAACAGCGCGTGGGAGAGCTGGAGGAAGCAGGAGAAGGAAGAAGGGCATGATGGAAATTTTTTTTAGAAGGTAAAGTTGATATATATGATAAATTTTAACTGAGCTCACTGGGAAAAAACTTGTGCCCCTTTAGAAGTTCCCCGCATCAAATAGGAAAGCATGCATAGCAGGTCGGGTACACATGAACGGTATCCAACCCACATCCTCATTCTACGACTTTTACAAATATGTTGTGGCCCCCATCAGACCCCCATGGAAAAAAAGTGAGTTGGTGGCTGCGGACGGTGCCCGATAGAGACCCTTGAGAGAGGCCACTGAGTCACTTAGCACCATTGTTCTCTCGACACGTGCCCCCAGATCGTGCACAGTACATAGTCTGTCCCAACTACTTTATTTTTATTGGTTCGCTTGATAAGGCGATAAAGAAAATGCTTTTTTTTTTTTTTTGGCTTCTTGCGGATGAGTTTATGCTTCTTGCGGATGTATGCACATCTACAATTTTGGAAATTTTGCATTATTGTTGACATTTCATTACGTCCAAAACATGTTATCAAGTTCAGCCCATATAGATTAAACTTTAACAGTTACCATCGGTCATAGTCCATCCTTTTTTTCTCTACGGTAAAAGAGTGAAAATTTATCTCATTAACAAAGTCATAATGGAACAATTACATAAAAATTAATTAGATCCAACTATTCGATGTAATTATTTCATAAAACTGCTTTTCTAAACATTACTAAAAGTGATCTAAACATAATAATTGGAACTACATATATTCTCATACATAAATTAATTACAAACTTGTAAGAAAAGAAACACAAATTCCACCATATGCAGGGGGCTGCTTGCAATTTCCCTTTCAACTTGACTCCCCTTGACTTTTCCCTTTTGTTAATACAACTGCAATCAAATCAAAAAATGACACGACTACGCGACCTCGCGTCCACATACATCAGTGGGCCCCAGTAACTGGTTGGGTTCAGCTTCCCTCGTGCTTGTTGGTGTCTGCTGCTGCTGCTGCTAAAAGCGCACAACCAGCTCCCTTCTCTTTTTCTCCTTGCGACTGTTTGTTTGCACGTTTTCGCTGTTTTTCTAGCAGCAGCAATAGCTTTTTTTTTTTTTATCAATTGAATTCAATCCGCAGGCTGTCAGAAGCGGGCACGAGATCCGAGAGAGGAAGGACGGTGGCAGAGGTGCTCTGCTGGGCTGCTGGATACTGGTGGTGCAGTAACCGTCGGTGATTTTAAGCTACCTAGTACTATCTGAGTTCCGAAATGAATTTCAGACTATATTGCTTTTATTTTCAACCTCCACGTTAACCTACAAGTCCTTTTTTTTTATTTTTCTTCCAAATTAATTTCCCTTTCAAATCTCCTCTTTAATTTTAAGTTAGAAAAATAGTGATTATGGTTTAGTGAAGTATAGCAACATGATTGTCAAATGAGACAGAAGTGAATTTTGGTGCAGTCAAAGTCAATAAAGGTTATCCAAGTTCTAGACCCGAATTGAATGAACTTCGTCGATAAAGGTTGTCCGAGTTCTAGATCCGGACTAAATGAACTCATTTCGGATACCAGAATCCTGATTGGAAGGGTTCCACTGGGTGAGAACTTGTTGGTATTAATAGACAGAATAAATACTGTTATATTAATAAGATTAAATCAAATAATAAGATTTAAATAATATTGTATTAATTAGAATATATTAAATCTTACTGTCTACTACTTAAACCAGAAATATTTTTAGGTGAAACTAGAGATAGAAATTCTGTGTTATCTATATATGGTTCAAAACAAATATATGAAATCTTAATTGATTTAAATAAAATATAATTAGTTTACTCTTTAGAAAAGAAATATATATTCTAGACAACCCAACAGTCATAGAATTTTGAAATAATCGTAAATACTGTTACAATCATATTGATAAATAACACGCCTGAAACTAAAAGATTTTATTTATACAAAAAGTTAGTTACATAATATGGCACACTGCTCTGAATATGAACGCAAAATAGAGAAACAATGTCTAGACAAAAGATATATAAACAAATATATATAAAGGGTCTCTAGAAGTTACTTCACTTGTCTACTATCGCTCGGTCTGATCAATAAAGTATGGATTTTCAATTGAGGTTAGTTCTCCTTCTTCGCCTTCTAAATATGCGTTCAAAACCCAGCGAATTAAACCCAGTACCAGCGAATTAAACCCAGTAAGTAACACAAGAAAAAGATATATGTACTATCACATTACCGGAGATAAAGAATATGTGAATAAATTATGTTGGTGTTAAACGTGTCACGTGAATAATAAATAATAGAATAGTAAGACTATATATGTCATTTGCAAATATCAGGTAAATATCATGTAAAAATGACAAGTCTAGATCATGTTTTTGTTAGCATTTGAAACTAATTGATGAATAAGATGGTGCACAGTTTTATATATTGTACAAGTGCTCGTACATACCCGGAATCCGGCCTCAATACTCATGGCGCTGAACCATGACATGCAGTTAGGCATAACAATTCAATTCTCGTACTGTATTATAATAACGGACATATCACTATGGGTATCAATTATCAATCGGTGATCCAGTAATCACCTTGGTCGCTGCAGTAAAAGAATTTCGGTCTCAATCAAGAAGTTGGCCAACGATACTCTTGTACAATACGGTTCTTATCAATCATATAGTTTTTTCAATCCCCATGTTAGTGATACATGATATACACGAATTAATGGAAACACATGACTTTTCATGTCAGGTTGTGTACATGTACTTTTATAAAAAATAAGAATTCAGGTATCAAAATTTAGGATCATATACATACATATCACGAGAATACTTTATTTTACGTAAATAAAATATAAGAAATTTATCATCACGTTCGCATGAATGATCATGTTATCGTGTATTTAGTATGTCAAATAATAAAACTATGTTCATTATTCATAATATTAATAAAAGCTAATATCACAATTTATATCACACAATTGTCTTGTATTATATTAATAAATGCAAAGTGAATAAATAATTATTATAGATACGGACCATTTTGTACTGAAAATTATTTAATGGTTAAATATCTATTAACTAATTAAATTACCTAACCTGTTTTGGGAAGATATTTCACCTAAATGTTTGAGCCTTGATGCCATTAAATAATTAAACACCGAGTACTTGTTAGAAGATATTCTCTTATTATACAAGTACTTGTTACAAGATATTTACCTAATACATGATATTTTCTAATTTAATAATATTTTCTAATTTAATAAGATAATTAAATTTCTAATTGTCTTGTGTTAGATTTAATAATTAAATCTTGTCGTAATTGGAGTTAATTATTGACACCAAAAGTTAATTATTAACTCTATATTTCACCTAAATGAATAAAGAATTATTAAATAATAGAGTTGGATTGATTTCAATTTATTGTATAATACATGATATGGTCCACGTTAATAGAAAAAATAAGTTGTTATCCCCAATTTATATCATGATAATATAATTAATAATAAGTTGCTAGTTAACTTATTTTCTTATACATGACGCCAAAGTCTCCAAGATTGTGCATGATCATTTTCATACAAATCAAATAAAATTTTCTATTCATGCAAAATTGCATTTTAGTGGTGGCTAATTGTAGGCTGCATGACACCATGTTAGCTTGGATTCCCATGAAATATTTTTCTGTTGAAATCCATGCAACTGTGTGCATAATTAGGTTCAATGCTTTGTTTCTCAAACGTCAAAAATAAATTAAAAAAGAAAATTATTTAATTCAAATTTTAGCTTGATATCACAATTATCTACTTAAATTTGATTTTAGAATTCCGTTATCAAATTGCCCAGTAACACAATCCAGTTTTCAATATCAATTAATAGACCAAATTAGGAGTTTGACATATTCACAAAATAATAGTTCAAAATATGAGCCAAAAATATTCACCAAACAAATTACGTACACAAATATAAACTAAATAAAATTTTCAATAAACGAACAAAGAATAGTGGTGTTAGTAATTTCCTCTTCTTTATCTCGATTCCTTGATCGATTTATTTTTCTTTTTTTCTCTTTTTTCTTTTTTCCCCTATGTTGTGTTGGTGCAGGCGAGAGGCGAGAGAGAGAATGAGAAGAAAGTGAGATGAGAGTGAATGTGTTTTTACCTTTATTTCCTTAGGAGAGGAGAAGATATTCTGATAGCAATTCTGTAAATTAACCAAAGTTTTGTGATTGTGTTTGCTTCTATGTTAGCCATATAGAATCCCAACTTGCCACACCAATTTTCAATAATTTTCCGCTTGACAACTCGAACAATATTATTTTTAGGGGTGTGCCCTTAGAAATTTGGTTGACTATGGAGGTGTGTTCAAAGAAATTTCTAATTTATTTAATATTTTATTATTTACGACTCCAGTAAACATTTTTCAAATGTTATCAAATTTATGCGGAGCGTAGTGCTCAATGAGAGGAGTGCTAAAAAATTATTTGTTTGTTGTTTCGATGTCCGGAATAAAAGAACCAAAATTTCGAAATAATTAGAAAATTAATTTTTAATATTATTAAATTAGCAATTTTAGGAATGCTTTTCGGGCTCGCAAGTATAAAAATCCTAAATATTAGAAAACTAATAATTACGAAGACCGAATGTCATTTGAAGTTACGAATTTCAAGTTACGTCCATTGAAAATTATTTCGATATCCAAAATTAATTTCGGTAGCCATACTCGGCTTGATCGGATTCAAAAGAGAAATACACTTAGCTCAAAATATATATATATATATATATATATATATATATATATATATATATATATATATATATATATATATATATATATATATATATATTAGTTTAAATAACAAAACAGAACGATGTATATGTATATATAAATGTAAACTAAGTTAGAATACATTACTGTTGAAAGATGATTGAATACAGAAGATGATCGAGACTAGCATTGAATATTATCTCCTTAAAACTGATTTGCCTTTCACTGGTACGCTTCTGGATTTCAGTTGGCGTTGATGTCCTAGAATACACCGATCTTCTGCAATAGAATAGAACCAGCAATCATATTACCTCTGGCGAATCAAGTTAAAGAATATTCTCTGATTTTTTGTGTTGTATGAATACAGGACAGAACTTGTAGAGAACTCTTGTCTAGAGACAGAGAGCTCTTGTCTAAAGAAGAGAAAAACTTGTATCTAAAATGAGACTAAACAAAGCCTTTTCATAGGCACTTAGACCAACAGCTAACTGATCTAGACATGACCGTTTAATAAAATTGTTGAATCCTAACAATCGGATCCTTTTAATTTAAAACCTAATGACTAAGTGCGCGACACTAAAGCACCCTAAACGCCTGTTCGCCTGTTGTGCTCAAGATTTCTCCTCTTATTACATAAGTAATATCATGGAATAAATAATCTAATATAAGCACAAATTAACAACTATTTTACCGATGTGGGACTATTTTTAGTTTTATTCCCTTACTATATATTCTACTTTGAAGTCATTTTCCATTCACCTAATTCATTATTTTGAACTAGTAAATTGGCTCAAAACCTCAATGTTCAAAATGAATTCAACAGAACTCACTGGTTGGGACTTGCAACTCGACTAGTGAGTATTCCGTTTGGGATTATTTCCCAGACGGTATTATCATAAGAGCTTTTGAATAGTTTTGGTATACTCATTAGAAAAAATAATTTTTTTTTTTTTTCAAAATAGAAGGTGTGCTCGCAAAGAAAACGGCGATCAATGGTCTGTGGTGTGCTCCTTTAGAAATTCCCGTACGGAATAATTCGAGTTTGGTCCCTGTAACGGCGTCAAAGGTTATGATCATCAAATGGCGGGCCCACCACAAAGACTTTCGGTGTGGGTGCAAAAATTGATTTTGGGCCAATCAAGGATCTGTCATTACCTTCATATGTACCTTTAGTTACCTAAATCCATCTTTCGAAACTAGAAAGAAATGCTTTCATCCTAAATGGGAGCGCTTATTATTATTTCTCAAGGGAACCCTGTGCTTAATTATTGTCTTTCACCATCACGATGATCATGAGCTTTATCTGAGCATTATCGATGCATACTGCTACATTGATATATACAGTCCTACGACTGATAGGGGAATTGGAAGATTTGGGATTAGAAATGAGGTTGTTTGTCTTAGTGCTTCTGGTGTCACTTCTTTCTTATCCATCTCGGTTTATGAGCTAGAAAAGCAAAGATTATGGTTTGGTTTGCGAGGGGCTGTTAAGACTATGCATAATTCGAAGCTTGAAGTCACGGTGATTTTATAGTGATCCAGAAAATAATTTGTGATTTATGAGATACTAATACCGTGATGTTAAATTCTTAATGGATGTGCTCACCCACTATGAAGTTGAGCATATATTTCGGAAAGCGAACTTTTGCACAGACTGGTCTATCAATCGAGAAATATTCTTGAATTATGGATTTAATATTATTTTTGAATTTCCCTCTAGGCCTTTACTTAATGGCGGAAGTAAATATTTATGGAACCATATACCGGAGATATTGATTGTAGCCTATGGACTTTAGTATTAACAAAAAAAAGGTTTTATATACAATTCTTCTATATAAACAAGAAGTACTTTATCAAAACATGTATACTACCGAATATCGATTATGTGCATATTGTATGTTATTTATTTCGGAGTTTTTGTATTCGTGCAATATACACGGACAGTTTATACTCATCCATGTTGAATGTGATTATTGCTAACATAATGCAACTCCTTCGTACAAAATGTTCAATTTTATCAATCTAAGAGATTTTTTTTTTTTTTCCGATAGCCGAAATAAAATAAATTCTATATTAAGTTTTGGATATGCCTACTCACAAGAAAAAGATATGTTATGTTCTGGATATATCAACAAATATGTGAAATGTTTTTTAGAAAAATAACGTGACACCTATCAATAAATCCAAATATGTGCTCTCCACAGATTTGGTCAGCAACAAATTCACGATGCTTTTTTTTTTTTCTTTTTACAAATGAGCTACTATTGAAGAAGGTCGAGACTCTCTCCCTACCATGTGAGTTGCCTTAGAGAGACACGAAAGAAACCCAAAAATATGCACGCACATGTGCATTAGTATTGAAGGTTGTAGATATCGAATTAGGATCTATAAGTACTGTCCTATGCCTACAACACCTTAATTACTTGTATCACCATAAAGGAAACGTTTATCACCCCTCTCACATAAACTTGCAGTGATCATGATAGCTCAGGCTAAATGTCACGCCAACACCAGAAGGAAATTGAATTTCTAATCTCTCCTATACAGAGACTTGCAACCAAAAACAAACCTTACTGACTAAGCTAAGTTTCAACATAGGATAGGACACAATCCTGTATCTTAATCTCAATCATCCTAGGTCGTATACCCCAAACTATATATATATATATATATATATATATATATATATATATATATATATATATATCCATGCTCATGAAGTCTCAGGTACAACCTAATCACAGGTAAATTTAATCTCAACTCTGTGTTGTCATTGGCAAATTTACATCAATTAACAGACGACGTAGCTGAAAATGACCTTTACAGGTTTAGGCAGAACTAAAATGCTCTGAAATACAAATTGGCATGATGCATTCTACATTGGTTCTTTACTGAAGAGGGAATCAGGAACTGCATTAGGAAACAGAGAAAAGAATATAAACTCAAGACCTAAAAAATTTGCCACGTTGGACAATGAAGAAACAGCAGTCCATAAGAGCATTGTTACACCATGTCCAACTACATCACCATTTCCATAACTTAAGATTTCAGCTAAAAATGTCCGGCGCAAACTAATTATTTAGAGTATTCAATGTTAGCAAAAAGTAACGGAATAATACTAATGCAACAACCAGCAAAATCAAATAGTTAACCAAAGAGAAAAATAGCTGAGATAGAGAACACGCAGATTTAACATGGTTCGGCAATATGCCTACGTCCACGAGGACCCAATTGAAAAACTTCCACTATATCAAAAGAGGATTACAGTACTCTTTCTCAAGCACAAGAGAGAAATCAATAAAATCACACAAGATACAAGATCAAGCCCTCACCTTGCAAAAGGAATACGATGATCTTACTTGTGTTTTGTGCGTCAGCAGCAATCCTTTTCTTTTGCTTCAGCCGCCGAAATTCCTTAGGAAGCTCTCCACCTCTTCCTCTGCTTTCGGCCGAATCTTTTCAGCCAAAAAAGGTTAATAGCAGCAACTCTTAATTTATTTTATTATGGCCAAAATTATGGTAGCCAACACTAGCCCAAATCCTTTTTTCCCTTTGGCCGAACCAAGCAGCACAAACAAACAATTATTTCTCTCTCTCCTGGCCAAAAAACAGCAACCGCCTGTTTTTTTTTATTTCGGCTTATTCAAAAGCCTAGTCACACAACCCCATATTTATATTATATCATAACAAATTTGGACCGATTTTGGACCCGTTTCGGTGGACCAAAACACGTTGCGACAATAGGGCTCTATTAACAACATTCAACAACTACTGGAAGCATAATAAGTAGCAGCATTAACATGGTTTTTCTAAAAAGAGGCTGATGATATGCAGTAACCAAGCTTGTCAACTGAAAATCTTACCGGCACTAAGACGCCAACACAGGTTGCAGTAGCAAAGAGCTGCAAGATTTGCATAAACGTGTAGTCTTCCCTTATAAAACCTGCAATTCCCTCTTTATCTTCTACGGGAGAAATGTAGTGCTTTCATAAGCGTTGGCAGGCACTTCACTGAGCAACTTCTTGACTTAATAAAGCTCTGCAAAGCAAGGCCGAGGAGCCACCCGACTGTACAGCCTTTCTGGAGGCAAACATAATCTCTTCCACTCTTCTCCTCACCTTCATCCCTTCCTCACCGTCTCCCATCAACATTCTCACTCCTCTCTCCAGTTTCTCTGAGCTCAGAGAACCCCCCCGTTCTCGTCATGCAACTCCGGTTCCAATGCAACTCCCAAAACCCTTCCCATCTCGTATGCATTCAAGTGCTGCTCTGCATGAAGTGGCCACACAAGCATCTGCACTCCAACCACAGGCTCTGCAAGCTCAACTTCCACCCGCAGTTCATCACAAATCCCCCAACTGCTGGGTGAGCCAATGTCTCTATCTGGGGTGCCCAAGATGGCCACACCATCCCCCTCTCCTTCATCTTTTCCGAAAGTCCTTCCTGTATAACCTCATCCAGATTGGAATATGTCGGAAACCAGATTTCATCATTAGAAGGGCTTCTCATGGCCCACAAGAATTCGCTCTAAACCCTTCGCAATCTCCCTTCGCCTGAGCAAATTCAGAGACGAATTATGTAAATTGGAGTAGCTAACCACATAATTCACATAAAAGCAACAAAACAACTCAAACGAGAAAGATATGTATAAAAAGAGACAAAAAGGGGATGCGTGATCAATGCTGTTACAAACAACATATTCTATAGAGATTTGCAATCATAGTTTTTCATGTTGTGTACATATGTTTAAGAATATCAGATGAAACCAGCAACCCACCTGTAGATTCAGGAAAACAGTGAATCATATTAAAATGCTTTGATTTCAAGAACGAAAATCAAGGTAATCTCATAATCGATACCAATATCTTCCGATATTTTATAGGATTAGAAATCAACAATATCAGAAATATTGAAATATATTGGTAGCATTGGCAATATTGATAACACATTATGGATTCTATATCACATCCGATACCTCAAAATCAAATATGGTATTTGTGATACATATAGGTCGATATTTAAAACCTTGATTAAAACATTACGCATATTATGCCCCCTACAATTTAAAAGTTGTGGTATCTACCTGAGAGTGTTCAAAGCAGCTAATACTTCCAAAGCACAAGAACACCACAGAAGCCACGAGTTGCTCATCAAGCTACTCTATGGCATTCATGGTGCTCTGACCCGTTTTTCCGAGGTTCAAATGCAAGAAAAGGTTCCACTGGGAACATCAACGGCATAGGATGATCACACAAGCAGCAGCCATCAACCAAAACCTTTAATGATGCTGGATCTAGCTCACCAAATGTGTTAATAATTATACCTTTCGCCTCCCAAAATCTTTCACCATGGTGGAGAAATACTTCACAATTCTCATGATTTATATCCTTCAGAATTGCTGGCACAAAAATAACCAGCAAGCAAGAGAGGCAGGAAGGTCAATGTCACCTTCTATATTCCTTGAACAATAGGGAAGGAGGTACAGCATGAGACTGAGCATCACAGCACTCGACGTGAAGTAGATGTAAGTTGGGATGCCAAGCTCATTGGCCATATCAATCATGCTAGTACAAAACAAGTCAAGGACTAAGGCGGAAAGGGAAGTCAGAGGAGTATAAGTGTCGGCAGATAGCATCCCTAATTAACAAGAGGCTTGTGAGCATCAACAAGAAGGGCGACAAAGCTTTCTCAATTTTTGGGAGAGGGAGGGTCAACATGAGGGAACTCCTTAAAGGTGATGTCAAGGGCCAGGGAGACGGCAAATTTAACATAGGCTGTGATGGCAGAAGCCCAATCAGGAAAGCGGCTGTTTGGATCCTTGGGGAGAAGTTTGGCAAGCTCCACAGTGGAGTCCGACTCCAGGTGCGGGCATGAACATCACTGCTACTTTCACCATCCTCTCTCTCTGCTAGTGGTTCAGCAAAAAAATGGCTATTAACGGCAAGTTGTAACTAATGACGATTTTATATAGGGAAAAAAATCACAGTAAAATACGTGTGCAAGAGCATTAGAGTGTGCCAACACTAGAATTATCAGAATGCTAACTGTTGCATTAATTAGGACAGGAAGGGGCAGACAAGTCATTTCTTCAGCGTATGATCTAGAGAGCAGATAACAGAACAAAAAGCATGAAAGAAATGCCAGCTGGATAGCACCAATGACTTGGCCTAACCTGTTGAGACTGGATCTTCCTTTCGGATGCAGGATTGATGGATGATGCCATTCTGAGTAACCAATAGGAGAACTTCTGTCCAATGGCCAAGATGCCATGGCTCTGCTCATGGGAAATAGTACCAAGCATTAGTGTAAGTCCAATCAAAGGATAAGTTTAGCTCGTAAATTGAATTCAGATTTCAGGTAAAGTGCAGCTAATGCCATTAGAATGTTAATAAAAATTTAGATGTTCCTCAATAAGAAATATGAGAACTGAGAAGAAATCACACTCTGTTAACATTTAAAGAAAAGGGAAAGAAAACTACATAAAAACCAGTGACAGATAATGAAAAAAGAAGAGAAATGAATAAATGAATAAAACGTACAGACACAAGATTTTTCAATTAGGCAACACAAGTTTCAAGAATACGATATCTAATCCAAATAGAGCAACTACGCCGTAATCAACTGTGATATCTTAAAGAAAGAATTGAAAACTAATCCAAGGCATTCATGGTTTAGTTTCCATATTCTTCCACGTTTCAATTAAAAAAAGTGAAAATTGAGACTTAAAAAGTTGTTCCCTTCAAATTTGTCTTAAATTCTCAATTTCCTCTGACAACTGTCATAACACAAGATTAAGAAATGTGAGACCCAGCCCATCATAGTCCCTCAAGTGAGTGTTAGCTGCCTATTCTTATCCTCCCCAAATCAACTCAACCCCAACAATAGGAGTCGCTCTACTGCTGCTCTTCCATCACTTAACCTCTGTAATACTAATCTCTTGAATTTCCTAACTCTATAATGCATTGATCTACAGTTCCAAAACCTTTTAGCAACATCAAACAAATCCCTCAACAGAGTATTACAAATCTTATAAAGTACTAGCTGTCATTCTTATCTCTAGCTAGTAACCACTAGTTGAAACTACAATATTAAAGAAGTCCCAGGACAAAAAAGAATGGACAGAACTAGGACGAAACATATACAATAGTCTGAAAAAAGATATTCTACCAATGCATGTCAAAAGTTTATTTATCTTCAGTGTCCGAAATTACATTAGGTTCTATTCCATTGCCACTAATATTTGTAGTGTCCAAATTACCACAACTAAAAAGTAAACAATCAGCGGTATTGAACATCCAGAGCAGTTAGAAATCAACGATCAGAAAGATTACAATGCAAATCAACTAACTACAAAATTTCCAACCATGCATTGTAAAGATCTTTTCTTCCCTTGATTCCTTTTACAGTTTTTCTTTTAAAATTCTGTGCTCCACTTCTTTACAGCTATCTGAGAATACTACAAATCATTATTCTTAGAGCCTTAGCAGCCAGTAGCAGGAAATTTGAAAAAAAAACTTAACTGCACTATCAGAAAATTTCACAAATCAAAAAGCTTCGAGGAGAGAACTTATGGTGAACGGAGTTAAGGAGGAGGGAGGAACGGAAGGCTGAAAAAGAGAGAATTATAATGGAAAGAGTTTTTTTTTTTTTTTTTTTTTTAGGGCGGGGGGGGGGTGTGGGGGTGGTGTTTTGGTTTGTGGTTCATAATGACAAATCAAAGTAGCATCCAATATAAAAGTTGCAGCAAAATTATACTACAATACCTTATAAGCTAAAAAGGAACCGACAGTTTACAAATACATGGTAAAATTTCTTACCTTTTTCATCTAATTAGCATCATACTTCTCTGAAAATAACAATCACCAATGTGACCGAACAACTATATATATCAGGCACATCTAGAAAACTAGAATCTATAATCTGAAAAAGGTTACATACCTAGGAATAACCAGGAAAAAGATAAATGAATCTATTCTACATTTGTTAACTAGTATAAATAATATGGAATTAAAAATCAATAATCCAAGAGAAAGTATGAGAAGAGCAGAATCCAACTATCATTATCTTGCATACTAGAGTTTCAACTCAACCTCCCCAAGCTAAGGTGCTAAATATGAGAAATTTATCTGATTTCAAACAAGACAAGTCAAAAGACAAAAAATGAACTTCTACAACCATGCCATCCACTCCCATCTTGCACATGTCATATGCATATGGCAAAATCTTTATGCTTTTTGGGATATAATTCAAATAAGAGTAATCCTTCAGCATTATTATGGTATTCTAAAACGTAGTAACTACTAAATAAACAAATTGTACATTCAAACAACTCCTGAGAGGAAAAAAAGATAATGTACGCTCAAGAACATAGGCAAAAAAAAGACATGCATGGATCAAGAAATCAACTTGGCCTTACCCCCATCTCTTCTTGCTTACAGATTCCTCTCATTAGTCAATTCTGAAGCTAAAAATACAGGAAAAATTGGCCTCATCTCCTCCATCTCTTGCCCCACCCCCTACCCTGACACACAGCCTCTTCTATAACCAACTACTCCCTCCAATAAGCGGATTCGCTGCCAGCTCCATCAATCTCCTCAGATTTCTCCTGTAGATCTGTATATGTCTGAGCACTCCAGTTCAGATCCCCAACTCTACCGAATCATAGCATAATTTAAAAAAAAAAATGAAATGGATTGGATGAGTTTGAAGGGAGAACAGGAAGTGGCTAGACAAAATTATGATTACCACAGTGCTGATTGATGAAGCTGAAGAATTTCAAAAGTTTGGATGAAGATGGAGTTGGTGGTAAGAGAGAGGTAGATGGTGAGGAAAGTTTTGAGGTGGCAAGGAAAGGGAAACAGAAATGGGAAGAGTGAGGAAGTAGGGCCAGAGGAGATAACTGGAAATGGCTCGCAGCAAGCAAACTAGAGGATCCAGGATAAGCTGGAACTTAATACAAGCTATTAGCTGGCCACTATTTTTTTTGGAGATAAATAGCAGAACACCACTAGACCTAATATCTGGTCATGTTTCTCCACTTATCCTTCAAATCAACCTGTTCAGAGGAGAGGAAAATTATAACCAACTCCATATGATAACAATCCAGGACATGGTTAAGGACACTAGTTGATATTTACCGGAGTTCTATCACAGAAAACTGCAGGATAAGAGTTCTTTATTAACGCCCAATAACCTGCACCATACCTTTCAAACGAAAAGGAGAACAAATATCAGTAAATATATCTACATTACTAAAATAAACAGTTAAATGCAAGTGAAACTATATTACGTTCTGTTTAGAAGTTATGATTTTTACGAAAAAGAAAAAGATCTATACTTTTAAAAAGATATCTCACGATGCACAGTGATACCACTTGTCTTACAAATATATCATGCTTGTCTGCTAGCTCAAGTATAGAAACATGAAGATGCTATTTTGGAAAAGATATAAACACGTACTTATCCACAGCTTTTCTCAAAGTATCCTCTTCATCTACACTCCACCACTTCTTCTTCCTTTGCCCAGCAAATTCTTTATTCCATGGTATCTTTGTTACCGGAATTACTCTTCTTGTATGCCGAGATATCCGAATCTTTTCTGAAGGATTAGGAGATTGGTCGGATGAGGACTCAACAAAATCATCATGCCACTGCATACAAATACAAAAAACAAGGAAAATATAATGTTTTATTAGCTTATTTCATGGGAAAGCATGGCGTAAGACAGGTTTAAAGGATTTCCATTTTAAAGACTTAAGCAAGAGCTTGAAAACCCTTAAACCACCCCGAACAACACCTATTTTTCATGCACACTTGGTTTATTTCAATGTGGAAAATGTTATATGCAAGAAACCGTATTGAAACTTCAAAAATGATAAATAAAGGCATCAACAAAAGCATGGTGTTGCAAATTTAACCCTTTCTGCTAGTAGGCAACAATGAGCCACAATAAAGCTAGCCCAGGATGCGTTGAAGGCAAAAAAAAATTACTATTACAATCCTCAACATAAAATCATTTTGCACCAAATCTCCAGTTTTCACAGAGTACAACAGCGAGGAGAAGATGTCTTTAATATGTCTTCCTTGTTCCTTACTTTTAGTAAGTTAAAATAGAACAGAAGATTTAATGGACTCACAGATGTTCAAAATGCAAAGCTTAACAAACCTAAACATCAGTAACATAACATGATAAATTTTAATTATATATAAAAGGAAATAACATAATCCAAACATGAAAATGTTCCTCTACAATCCTATAGCTAACTTAATAATTTCAACAAGACTGGAATGTTCGCCATGAAAATTGCAAGCTTTTTATATTGAAGTCTTTTCAATAAAAAATTACAATCTAACGGTTTCCTGTTTACAGAAGATGAGGAAGATGGATTTCCTTTTTGTTTAAACCTGGGTTCCTATGTAACTATGGAGGACGATTCTGTTCTCCGTTGACACTCCGTACAATTTCTCTCAGTTGGCTAAAGGAAAAAGAAAGGCTCTTGACTCTTGATCACAAAGGGTAACTTTTAGGAGAAAATGTCCGTCTGTGTCTGTGTCTGTGTCTCTTTTGCTCCTCCGCCTTTTATAGGGGTTCTAGAGTAACATTCCGCCTCATTTGCTCGACCGTTAACTCCCACTACTCGAGAAATGCCGTCATATTCGTTAGGTGGTTGCTCCCCCGATCGAACTAGTGCCGCTGCATTCGTTTGGCAGTTAGCTCCACGATCCGAGGTGGCAACTCTCTTGTTCGGGTCGAATGGTTTTGTATTAAACCCCTACCCGGATGCTATGGGCAGTATCGCAAATCTCAATTTTAGATTTGCGAACATGTTCTGTCGTCTGGGTCGCGAACCTCAGTCTCTTAGGTTCGCGAATCCGTCAAGTTGCGGACTTCCAACTCTGAATTTGCGGATCTACTTTGTTTTCCAGAATTTTTCGCCGACAAAACCCCCTCCAAAGTTTTCAAAACTCTCGTGATTTCTGAGAAGTTTTGGAATACTTTGGGTATATTATTCTGTATTAGAATCTTCATTTTTCATCTCTCTGGAAATACAATTCTGTATTAGAATTCTTCTTCGATTGCCGACAGCATGACTCTGTCTTCATATCTCGAACTCTCATCTTTGAAAGGAACACGACCCTATATTAGCGCCGTGAATTTGCTGCTTTTGAAAGAAAACACGACACTGTATTAGCGCCACAATCTTCAATTCTTGAAATATACGACTCTATATTAGGGTCGCATTTTGCAGAAAAAGACGACTCTGTGTTAGGGTCGCAAACTTTTGCTTTGGAAGGAATACGACTCTGTATTAGGATCGCGAACTTTCATTTTGGAGAAGAAAACGACTCTGTATTAGGGTCGCAAACTGTCTTTTCAGAAGATCGCGACTCTGTATTAGAGACGCGAGCTTTTCGCTTTGGAGAAGACGACTCTGTGTTAGAATCGCAAACTAAAATTTCTGAAGGATCGCGACTCTGTATTAGGGACGCGAGTTTTCACTTTGGAGAAGAAAGTGACTCTGTATTTGGGTCGCAAACTAAAACTTCTGAAGGATCGTGACTCTGTATTAGGGACGCGAGCTTTTACTTTGGAGAAGAAAGCGATTTTGTGTTAGGGTCGCAAACTAAAACTTCTGAAGGATCGCGACTCTGTATTAGGGACGTGAGCTTTTACTTTTTTTTTGTTGCGGAAAGGCCGGAAGGCGGTTGCTTTTTATGACGTAAGAATTGAGACGTTCTCTGAGCCGCATTAAATGCAAAGGTACCCATGAGATTCGGGCCAGATATCACGTCTATCCAGAAATCTCGGCCGTCAAATCATCTGCTATATAACCTCCACTTTATGAGAGAGGTTACTCTTATCTCAAGAAATTTGAAATCCGAGTTCTTCGTTAGAGTTTCTCAGACTTCTCATCTTCAACCTCCTATACTTTTCGATTCTCTGTGCGAAGTATTTTCTCAATCTGCAAAAGATGCCGAAAAAAACTTCTTCCTCCGATGCGGTTGCTAGTGGTCGTCAAGATCCTCAAGCAACCTCTAGTTTGATAGTGGTTCGGCAGGAACCCTTGATTGGAGATAATAAAAATAACTTTCGAAAGGCAGTTCCTTTCTCAGAAATTTTCTTATCTTGAATCTGAATGTCTTTTGCAGTCGATTATGTTTTGAATCCTTGGCCTAAGAATCATTATTTCGGATACTCGGATGGCTATGATGGGAAGAAAGAGTTCAGATTTGGTCATGTCCTTCCACATTGTACAGCATCAGACAGCCAAGAGAGAGAAGACAAAATTCTCCATCCTTCTTGCTCAACATTACGAGAACTGATAACTAATGCACCTTTCGAAGGAGATAATCGATGTTTCGGTGTCTGATAGCGGTTTGGAAGATGGAGATTACAAGTAGTGGCTTCGTCAAGTTGAAAGTCGCTACTTGTTTCTCCCCAATATGGAGAGGTTTTATCCGTTCTTATTCTTTCAATCCCTTTCCGTGTCCAAACGAATGGATTGGCATATAAACAGGCCACAAGACAGCATCTTATTGGGGGGTTTCAATACTCAATGTGTTTTTCCTCGTAGGTACTGGAAAACACTTTTGTGGATTGCTTCCGGGACTGCTTAAACATGACCTTCCCAGAGACGAGGTTCCCATAATCGCACAGACTTTCCTGCACCGATTCACCAATGCACAAGGGGAGTTTCCTGTTCAGAATTTTCGTCCCCCTGAATGGGTTCACTGCTCTTCAAAAGGAGAGTGGGCAGTCTTGACTGATTTTTTCCTGAAGACTTTCAGAGATCAATTTCATTAGCAGGACTACATCGTGCTATCAGAGCTATTCAGTACGGTATTTCTGCTAGCAGATTCCGTTTTTTTTCCTCTACTAGAACTGTACAATCCTGATACTTGCATAATTTTCTGCCCTCGAGGCGAATTGCGTTTAGCCCTTCATGAAATGTATGAAATTTCGGGCTTACCCATAGGAGACATTCCGTATGAAGAGTATGTCCCCACTAAGGAAGAACTCCATCTGCTGAAGGCTCGGGACCCTTTGGCCTATGATACTTACTGAGAATTACTCTGTCACTACCATATTTGCACCCACGCATTCGGCACCCGCAGTTTGAAGCCAAAGAAATGGCTGCAATATCTTCTATCCAATTTTTTCAAGGGTAATCCTAATTTTACTCGCCTTTCTCCTGTTTCTGAAAAGGAGGTTGAGAGAAGAATCGCAAGTTTCGAGACAGAAGCCTATATCGCCGAATCTGATGAGGACGTTTTCAAAGTTGGAACATCCTTTGAAAGCTTTCATTATCAGGCTCTTCAACCTTTATCTGATCATATCTTCTTGGTGGGTTATTTGATGGTATGGTTGAAAAAGTGTGTTATTCCTTCATAGGAAAACATACTCGTTAGAGCTGTATACTCAGCCGTCCTACTAGCATTAGGTAGGCCACTCAGTCTATTGCCTGCGATGGTGTGCAGCATCCAAAGCGGACTGAGGAGATTATCCGATAAATTCTATAACGTGAAGGAGCAGAGGAAGAAAGGGGATCTGGTCATTAAGACTCCTAATTCTCGTGTAAAACTCTCTTATACTTATTTGATGGCTTGGCTGGTTCTACATTGCCCCACTTTGATGAGTCCTGCCGACTCGCAGATCGACTTAAGTGCTCCCAAAGTGCAGCACTACGAGAGATCGCAATGGAGAGGGAGCTACATGGCCACGATCCGCAAGACCCTCCATTATTTTTCGACTTTTGAGTTATTCAGATGTTTTCCGTACTTCCCAAATGCTGGGTACGAGGAGGAATTCGCGGATACTGCCGGTGCCGATAAATTCATTACTCTGTCCTCGGGGTGCTTCTGGTGGTTGATAAACATCCGCTCAGGACATCTAGTTCTTTATTTGGGGAACCATTGGTACATAGAGCCTTACTATCCGAGTCGTTTCGTTCGACAGTTCGGGTATGATTAGCTTTATATTGGTAATCCCAATAGAGAGATAAGTCTTGAGGGAGCTCGAGCTTGGTTTCACTTCGTCGCAGGTGGAACTCAGGCCAGATTTGATCTTCCGCTCAAGACCCCAAATTCGAGTATGAGCTTCAGTTTCTGTAAGTGGTTCGCAGATTCTAATTCTGCTCCCCAGAATTTCAACATAAATCATACAAGTTTGCGGGAGATCAAAACTTGGTATGCCCAGAAAAGGAAGGCTGGCAGTACGAAAGTGGCAGGGATGGAAGATTTTAGGGGAGACAGTACATCTAATGAATCAGAACCGGTAACTCAACAGAGAGAAGAGGTCAATAATACATCAGCTCAAACTGTCTCTCCTGATACTTCTCTCCCGACATCGAAGAAGACTTCTCCTCAACCGCAATCTTCTCCCAAAAAACCTTCACATAAGCGGAAAAGACTAAGGCGTCTCAGTGACTTGCCTACCATTCCGCAGGGGATTGATTCGCAGAGCACCCCATCTGGAACTAGCACTGCAACACCCACTCTGGTTCCTGAGTCCCTTGTTGAGGAACCCTAGGAGGATGAGGATAACTCATCTTTAACTCTCCGCTCCCTTAAGAGGCGTCGGAGTCAAGGACCTGTTCTCTGCAGTGATCCTACTTCCGTTACTCAAGAGGGTTCTACCCCCCTATTATCAAGCCACTGTTGAACTCGGTGTTTCTCTGGCCATATAAGAGGATTCTGCAGCTCCTGTTGCTCAAGACATTGCAGATGACGAAGTACAAATCATTGGGGAGATTCGCGCATCAGATCCCCCAAAAGCAGCACCTCCTTCAGGAAGTCAGCATGATTGTGAAGACGACTATAATGTCGACAGTGATGATTTTCGATCTTCAACCCCCCATCAGACCATGGTAAGTATGTCTATTTGAGCGAGAACGTTCGAACCGAGGCATACGAGTCTGAAGTGTTTGGTCCTAAGGTGTACAGACTTGGAGAATCCAGTGTCCAACTTTTAGGTCTGCATTTTCTTTCTTTAGCAATTATGTTATTATCAAATGATACTGTAACTTTTAACTATTAACTTTCTCTTTTTGCTAGCTCCAGTTTCAACTCCAGATGCGAAGGTAGCTTCGCCAGATGACACCTTCGCGGGAACTGACATTGATGAGGCGACCGAAGTTACCCCTTCTACTGTTGATACCACAGAAGCAATGATCCCCGAGACTACTGTGTCTACGGTTTTGGCCGCAGCTGCTTCGATCGATGTTTCGGTTCAAGATGCTGCAGCTGGTAGCTCTGCTGAGGTCTCCAGAATCCCATTCCTTCTGATACTGGCCTGGTTGTCCCTATACAACAGAGTGCGGATCAATCCGCCTCTGCCTCAACCAGTATTACTCCCTCTTATGCGGAGATTGATATGCTTGAGATTGATTTATTGAAGGATACGGTGGAGACCTTCCTTCACTTCCTTGACCGCTGCGGACTTCTTTTGCTTCACTCGCCAATGTTCTCAACATTTATTTAACTGGTATCGTCAGCATTGGTGGAGAGAATAAAGCTGCTCCCTTTAGGCTTATGATAACTCAGTTTTTAAAACATGCTGAATTCCTATCAAAATCCAGAAGTGCTGATAAATCTGAAACAGTGGAAATCATTTTCCAAAAGCTGAAATAGGAACAGCTTAGGTTCCAGAAGGAGACCCAGGAGAAGGCAAATGCTTATAAAGCCTCCTTAGAAAAGGGTCAATCAGACCGCGAGTCCCTAGTTCTTCAAGTGGAGGCCGCTACTTCAATTGTCAAGGACCATGACCAGTCTATCGTTAGGACTCGAGAGACTATCGCCAAAACTCAAGCTTTCTTGGCCAAAATTACCAAGGAGCGTGATGAGTCAATGAGGAATCTCGCCAACTTATCGCGCCAACGGGATAATATAACCAGAGATCTCCAGGCGATACAAGCTGAATTGGATATGCTGGAGGCTGTTGCAGCGTAGAATGTTGTTGCTAGTGATGAGGAATTGCGTCGTCAATCTACTGTCCAAGCTTATGAGACTCTCCAACAAGACATTGATGATGCAAAGGAGAAAATGAAAGCCCTCTTGAATCATTGAACTGTAAAATCTTGTATACATCTGTTTTGATTCTCTGCTCTCTTTTTTTTAATAGTTCCCCTGTCATTTATAGAGAACCTGATTTTGGCCTTCCAAGGCATGGCTTTGCAGTTGTTCTTCAAAAATTTGTAATGAACTTGCCATCTTTTGTGTGAAGTTTGCGAACCACTGTAAAACTCTGGTACCTGTGTATCTGTTATGCGACTTTCATAAGTCACGTGAAGTCTAGAGATTCGCGGATTAACACAATCCATACTTAATTCGCGACCCTAATTCGGGAATTTTGGTTCGCGATATTTCATCTGGAAGTTTGCGAAATAGACTGTAGACTCTTTCAGAATTTGTAGACTTCTGCGAGCCATGGGTTGAAGTTATCGGGCGTGAAATCCCAAGCGTTATACATCTTCATTAATGACGAGATCTCCGGACTGCGATATCCAAATGTCCCATGCAACATTAATAAATTCTTTTGAGATCTGAACTGAAAATCTTGACTGAAGATTTCGGTTTTATCTTTTCTAAACTGAAGATCACGATCACCAGACTATCTATATAAGGCACATGATCTCTTCAATGGAAGATCACTCAGCCGTGAGAAAATTTCTTCCCGACTTTCTTCCCTTCCTTTCTTTTGTGGCCGATCTACCTGTGTAGCCTTTTTTATCTGAAGTAATGGATGGGAACTGGCATATTACAAGACCTCCAGACTGCACCAAATCAGCAGGGTGTTCCACCGAAAAGGTTTTTCTGACCGTAATCCTTTTCCTTAATTAAGGTAAACCTCTTCTTCTGATTTATATCCTCCTCTTCCTTCTTTTTCTTTCCTTTTTTTTTAACAGAGATTTAACTTGGCTACAGGAGATAACCGTAGTCATTCTCCGTAACAATGATCTAGACCCGATGGGCTCGTAATTGCTTCCAATACCTCGAGGGTCTTGGAAGGTCTCATGAATTTTTCATGAGAGAAAAGATTTCGGATGTGTGGCATTGTTTTTCTTTTTTCCTAGTACTCCACAAGGTTGGGGTACTAATGACCAGGACCTTGAATTTGTGCAACCCCTCTTATTGTACGTCTGGGGTGTGCACTTGGTATGCCAGTTTTGAGCTAATCAAGTCACTGGCATCATCACTGGGAGAACCAACCAAGAGGTCTCTGATTGTGGTCGGAAAGAAAAAACAAGATTATACTCTTGAACCGTCCTTTAAGAGGAGGCTTCAAGAGCAAATTGGAAGTGGGAGTTTCAAGAGCAAACTTTTTGATCCGAGCCATGTTGAAAAAGAAGGCTACAGAAGCAAGTTTGTCATTCCAGAAGAAGATTTTGCAGGGACAAACTTTTTGGTCCGAGCCATGCTAAAGAGACAGCTACAGAAGCAAGTTTGTCATTCCAGAAGAGTCTGTAAGAGAGCAGACTACTGCCTTTAAGCCATCCTTGGGAGAGGAGGCTACAGAAGCAAACTTTTTCTTTTTTTTTTTAGTGATTTGTACTCACCCTTGTTGACTGCGTAATACTGGAGAATTCTCTGTAATCTTGATCTGATGATGAATAAAGAACCTCTTTTCTTTTTACATAACTAAGAGTATCTGATGGATGATTCTGATGTTGATTACCAGAGGTAACTGTTAACTCTGTTAACTTGATAATCTTGAAATCAATCAAAATTTTCCAAGTACCCAAAATTACTGGGAATGAAAGAACTTCTTGTTGACAAATTTGATTCGCCAGAAGTATTTTTAACTTTGCAATTTAGAAAGAAGGAAAAAAAAAATATGATTCGCCAGAGGTATTTTTAACTTGGCAATTTAGAAAAAGGGGAAAATGTGATTCGCCAGAGGTATTTTTTTTACTTGGCAACTTAGAAAGAGGGAAAAATGTGATTCGCGACCTAAAGATTTTTAGTCCGGAATCAAGCATCTTCATTAATGAACATTTGATTACGGAGAAGCTTTTGTTCATAATTTGCATAGAATTACCCAGGTCATATTACAACTGGTGTTCTGCAATTTCACTAAGAATAATACTTCTTCAGGAATTTGCCGTTAATCGGCATCATGATCATATCACCGTTCGGTTTCGCCAACCGATATGCGCCGTTGGAATAGACAGTATCAATGACAAAAGTCCCTCCCATTTTGGCTGGAACTTTTCCCTAGGCTTTTTGTTAGTTATGATCGGTCTTCTGACTGATAGGACCAGATCACCCTTCTTGAAAGTTCTTCGTTTAGCCTTTTTGTTAAAAGTTCTGGAGATCCTATCCTGGTATAGTTCAATATTCTGTTGAACTTCCAAGCGCTTATCATCCAAGACTTCTAATTCTTGGAGCCTTTACTGATGCCTTTCTTCTTCCATCATCCTAGTTGTTAACGCGACCCGCAACGATGGGATTTGAATTTCCAAAGGCAAGACCGTTTCTAATCCGTATACCACGGAGAAGGGCATGGCATTGGTGGGAGTTCGGACTATGGTGCGATACGCCCACAGGCACTTTCCGAGCTTTTCGTCCCAGTCCCTTTGATTGGATGACACAAACTTTTTAAGAAGTTTTACAATGGTCTTATTGAAAGCTTCTGGTAGACCATTAGCTGCAGGGTAATGTGGCGATGAAGCTACATCCCCGATCCTGTACTTGTTGCAGAATCTGGAATACACTTGGCTCACAAACTGGGGTCCGTTGTCATGAATTATTCTTCTGGGCACCCCGAAGCGATAAAGCACATGATGCTTGATGAATTTGATAACATTTGACGACTTTACTTCGGTTAGAGAAATGACCTCAGTCCATTTCGAAAAGTAATCCGTTATACATAAAATGAACCGGTGTCCCCTTATTGATGGTGGAGAAATTGGCCCTACAATGTCCATGCCCCATTGCTCAAATGGCCACGACGTAGCCGTTGGGTGGAGATACTCCGGAGCTTGATGTATAAAATCCGCATGTAGTTGGCAGGCCCTACACTTCTTGGCGTAGTTAACCGCTTCTGTCATCATTTTAGGCCAGTAATAACCCATCCTTCGGATTCTATCCCAGAGTTTTGGTCCTGACTGGTGCGCTCCGCAGATACCAGCGTGAGCTTCTTCGAGTACTTTTTGAGCTTCGCGGTTGGAGAGACAGCGAAGTAAAATTACATCATAAGATTTCCTATAGAATGTCTGGAGCTCTGCGTTGTAGTAGAACCGGACAGCCCTTCTCTGAATTGCTCTGGCTTCTTTTGGATGTTCGGGTAATATACCGTAAAGTACATAGTCTATATAAGGACAACGCCAATCTCTCGGTTCTAGGCTTGATTCAAAAACGTCAGCTTCATCTTTCTGTGGTTCTTTCATTTCCTCTCTGAGCTCGTCCTTTGGACAAAATAATTCTTTGTTTCCTACCGTAATTTGCCTTCTAACATGTTTGGGTAAGGCTAATGTAGCAGCTAAGGAAACTAGTGAATCTGCATAACTATTTCAGTGGCGCTTTATGTGGCTGATATAGAATCTATCGAAACCATCGGCGATCTTGATCACCGCATGGTAATACGGCAAGAGATCTTCATGTTTGACCTCGTACTCTCCTTTTACTTGATTTACAATGAGTTGAGAGTCCCCATATGCCTCCAAATATTTAACCCCCAGTTGCTTAGCTATTTTTAAGCCGATTAGGAGGGCGTTATATTCCGCGACATTGTTGGAGTACGAGCTTGTTAGTGAGTAAGCTCGTGGAATGATGTGGTTGTGAAGAGAGACGAAAACAACTCCTATCCCCGCTGTCATTCTTCCCTCGATCCCATTCGGGAGGCACCGTCAAAGAAAAGTTGCCATACACCCTTTGAGACTGTATTTGCTTTGGAAGATTTTTGCGAGTTACATTTTTCTGGAATCAGGTCCCATTCTTCTAACTCTTCCGGAATTTGTTCGTATAACTTCGAGTATGCTGGGATTGGATGTTCGGCTAAGAAGTCCGCCACGGCCTGTCCTTTAACAGACTTCTGTGGGACAAAGCGCATATCATACTGTGATAGCAAAATAGTCTAATTGGATAGTCTTGAATTTAACGATCCGGGTTTAGTCATTAGTATTCTCAGGGAGTTAACTCTCGATATAACGTGGATGGTTTGACCAACTAAGTAGTGTCGCATTTTCTGTATTGCGAATAACAAAGCTAGACATTCCTTTTCCATAGAATTATACCGGTGTTCTGCCCCGATCATCATTCTGCTAAGCTAGGAAATAGCTTGTTCATGACCTGACTCATTTTTCTGCGCTAGCAAAGCTCCCAAAGAATGGTCCATAGCCCTTACATATAGCAGGAAGGGTATTTCCGAGACTGGAGCTACAAGCTCTGGTGACTTCATGAGATATTATTTGATTTCTTCAAAAGTCTTTTGGCATGCGTCATCCCAAACAAATGACACTCCTTTCCTCATTAATCTGGTGAAAGGTTGGCATTTACCAGACAAATTTGATATGAACCTGCGGATGTACGCCAGCCTACTTTGCAATCCCCTTAACTCTTTGAGGTTACGGGGAGGTGGCATGTCTTGGATAGCCTTGACTTTATCTGGATCAAGATGTATTCATTTTGACGTTACGACAAAACTGAGGAATTTTTCACTAGAAACCTCCAGGAAAGACTTAGTTGGATTCATCTTGAGCTAGTGTTTCCTCATGAGGTTGAATACTGCCTTCAAGTCCTTCAAGTGATCGTCTTTGCTTCTGCTCTTAATCGCTAGGTCATCCACATAACATTCCACTGTCTTCCGGATGTGCTCTTGGAATATTACGTTCATGGCGCGTTGATACGTGGCACCTGCGTTCTTTAGACCAAAGGGCATGACTGTATAGCAGTACACCCCGAGTGGCGTCCTGAAGGACGTATGCTTCTCATCATCAGGGTACATCTTTATTTGATTATACCCCGAGAACCCATCTATGAACGTCATACGTTCATACCCGCAAGTGTTATCCATCATAACATCCGTGATGGGTAGCGGGAATTCGTCTTTAGGGCAGGCCTCGTTCAGATCCCTAAAGTATATGCATATTCGGATCTTTCCATTTTTCTTGGTTACGAAAACTATATTCGCGACCCAATCAGAGTGCTGTTCTTCGCGAATAAAGCATGATTCAATCAACTTCTTGATTTCAGCTTCTATAGGTTCCATAATCTCTGAACGGAATCTTCGTTGCTGTTGTTTTACTGATTTAGCCTCTGGCCGAATGTTTAATTTGTGAACCGTCACACTTGGATCTAATCCTGACATTTCCTCATAACTCCAGGCGAAAATATCAATGTATTCGCGAATGAGGGATATCAACTCCTTTTCTTCCGAAGATAGGTTCTTACTTATGAATATGGGTTTGGAATTCTTTTCATCCCCTATATTGATTTGGATCACTTTGTTTTCAGTTGGAGGTTCGCGCTGTTCAAACTGAATCTCCCATTTCACATTAAGATGCTTAGCTCAGGGGTCGTCTTTTATCGGCGAGACTTCCTCTAAGTCTTCGTCTTCTTGGATCGCAGAAACCATGTTTGCGGACACTTCGTGAAAAATCATGCCAATACTGACATTTGAGTCCCAGCAGGATGATTCTGACGAATGATCGCATTGTCTTTCTTCGGTTTTCCCACTTGAGGAACCTTCGGGAGTGATGACGTAATCCTACCCCCTGTCGGTTTTCTGGTAATAATCTGGCATTTTCCCTTCTGGGACAAAAAGTTGAAGGATTGTCCTCCTTCCTCTTTCGAAATTCAACCCCCTGCCTTCGGCCAAATTATATCCCATCCTCTTTATTAATCTACGAGAATTTTCATCGTAATGGAAGAACTCGGATTTTCCCTGTTTTTCTTCAGAATCTAAGCATTTCTTTTTGTTTTTGTAACTCGCCCTTCCAAATACTATGGCTTTCTGGGTTTCGTTTTTGGGAAGAACCTCAAAAACGACCTGATTAGCACTTTCAACGTCATAACTTAATTCATGTAAGGATGATCGAATAGATGCTTGGAAGGAAGTCAGAGAACACACCTCATTCACACAATCGTTGAATGCATCTGTGCTAGTGCTTTAGAGTTCAGAATCAACACCAGAAAAATAAACAAACTCTAAATTTTCATTTATCACCCATTCACCATCGAGGTGGACGGTGTTATTTACATCAAGACCTTCAAGGCTAATCACAATGGGCTCACCGTCCCAAATTACATTCTCGTATTCCGAATCTTCGGATCCTGATTCTGTATCAGCTTCCTCGCTGCTATCGGAGTCATCTGGAACAGGCTGATCTGAAACACCGAACACATCTTGATACAGTAATGCGTCAGTAAAGTAGTTTTCAACTCCTTTAAAGGGTTGTTTTTCTGCGATCAGCGTTCTTACGTTCCCGTCTTTGTCGACATACTTCATGCATTGGTGTAACGTGGAGTGCACAATGAGATTGCTATGGATCCAAGGTCTCCCCAATAGCAGATTGTATGATGTGTCCGCATCTATCACGTAACATGTGACTTCCGTCTTCAGATCGCCGATTTGGCACTTGAGGTTTATCTTACCCAGCGGTCTACTGTCGTTAGCATTGAATCCGAATATAATAGTGTTAGTTGCCGCCAATCTATTTATCGGAACTCCAAGATGTAGCATCATTCGGGGCATGATACTTAAGGCCGAGCCTGGATCAACTTGAATGCGCTCGATCTCTATAGATCCTATGACCAAGAATACCTCCGAATCTTGTAGAGCTTCTCTTAAAACTTCTCTAGTAGATTTAGAGAGTTACAGGAGCTCGTACAAGCTTATCCTTGCGGGAATATTGGCCAACGGTGTTAGAATGTCGAACTGGAATGACTTCCGCGAGTCCTCCGCAGGCTCTTTTTCCTTTTTCTTCAGAACTTTATCAAACTTAAACTCTTTTTGTTTGACTTTCTCTGGAGGTGGTTGGGAATCCGTTGCCGAGTCGTAATTCTTCAAGTAATCTTTTTCTGAACGGGTTCCCGCTAGAGGAGGATCCGCGTCAGCCACCAAAGAATTTTCGATTTCCTCTTCCGAATCAGTCAAAGCAGGAATGACTCCGTCATCTTCGGAAATCACGGAGACGATATTGGAGGTAAAGGTTTTCCCTCTTCGCCTCCTTCCAGATGAACTGGAAGTCCATTGTTCATCACTTAGGAGATCTGGATGCACCCACAGTATCTCCCCCCTATCAGTTTCAAAGGGGAACAGTCCTTTCTTCTGCTGTTGGTGCGGATCAAAATTTACGACCTGCATCGTGCTTTTAGGAATGGGTTGCACTCCATCTTGAACTGTTGACTCTATCCAGTCGGGCGCTTTGCCGAACCTGACAGTCACCATGTTCGCGGTCACCTTCTTCTGGTGCTCTTGGAGCTTGATGACATTAACATCCACTAAGGCTTGAATTTTATCCTTAAGGATATAACAGTTTTGGGTAGGGTGCTTAATGATCCTATGGTAGACACAGTAATTAGTATCATTAACTTTCCCTGCTTCTTCTGGACGTTTAGACTCCGGCAGCTTTAGCATCTTCTTACTCATGAGGAGGTTGAACACAGTCTTCGTATGCTCATCCTTAAAGAAGTATTGCTTTTGCGGCATTCGTATCTGAGGAGGGAGCTTCGGGGAAGCCTTCGCGGGTTGTGGCGTATCAGTCACCATTGTCTCCTTCCCCTTATATTCTCGGGGTCGGGACTTATAGTTGTTATCGCCACTTCGCTTTTGTTTCTCCTCGCCTCCTTTTTCTTCAAATCTTTGCGCAATTTCTTCAGCTTCTTCAGCTTGCAGGGCGAGATCCTTCCAAGTTGAGGATTTTACTGCTCCCATTCTGGCTAGAACCTTAGTCGATAAATTATGTCGACATGTTTCTACCAAGCTCTTTTCTGGCATCCCATGCGGACATCTGAGAGAATCGTTTCGGAATCTTTTGATGAAGTCCCGGACTGACTCTCCTTTTCTTTGTTTAGTGGCTAGAAGCGCCGGCATTGACAACTCCATATCATCTTTATAGAACCTAGTGAGAAAGGCTTTCTCCATGTCGCTCCATGAATTGATGGTTCCCGGCTCTAGTCTCCGAAACCATTCAAAAGCTAGTCCCGTTAAGGTACTAACGAATACCCTCGTAATAATGGAGTCATTTCCAGCTAAATGTCCAATCTGCGATTTAAAATAGTAGAGGTGCTGGTTCGGTGATCATTTACCATCGAAAGATTTGAGCTGCAATGGTTTATAACTTTTCAGAAACGTCACACTTTTCCGTTCCATGGGATATGGCCTTACCACGCCGAGCTCTTGTAAATCGCTCTTATGCATAAGAGCATTCAGTTGATTTTGGAAGCTCTCCATCCAAATAGCATATGCGTTCCCTTCCTGATGCACGGAACGGTTGTCGTCATCCTCATGATGTTCTGATTCTTTTTCATTATTGTGAAGACCTTCTTCTTCTGTCTTCTTTCTTGTATCCTTCAATCTAGTCTTCTCCAATTCCATCAGAACATGTAGCATATCTTTAAGCTCGCTGATAGCATCCTGCTGCTGCTGCTGGATATGCTTATTTTGTTCATCCATTCTCCGCATGAACTCTTCTGAGACATTGTTTTAAGTCATATATGCAGAGGCAGAATCTTCTAGGAACGAGTCGGATGTCTGCGATTCGGCCATAACAGATTTGACTATATCTTCTTCATCGGAAGAGATTCCCGCCATCTGTCTATAATTCATGGAGACTGCCGTCCTACTTTTGAGTCGAGTGTTTCGAAAAACTCCTCGCTCTTCATTGAATAGATCCTTCGAACTCGAAGAGAGCTCTGGGTCGAAGCATCTCCTTCGGAGACTTTCTTCGCTTTTTTTTTCTTCTTCTTTTCTCCGATACTTGTCATATTGGATGACACTTCAGGATATTCTGGCTCAGAAAACTCAAGCCCGTTTAGTCGCCTCCTCTTCGTCAGTTGGGATGAAGATGTCGATGGAGCCGACAATCGATAAAACACCGAGGATCTGGTATAGGCTGAACAATGACAGTGAGACAGTACTGCATTGATTAGTCGTTCACAATGGCAGTGAGATACGTAGGATTCTTTCCTTTTTCTGTTTAGAAATTTCCTAATATCTCTTGCACTGGAAATCTTTGTGATGGCATCATTTGTGAGAGATAGTTTCGGGAACGGCACAGTCTTAGCCTTGAAGATAGAAATGCATTTTCCGCGAATTTGAGGTTCACAGGTTCCTCGAGCCTCTTCAATCACGTGATCAAACTCTCCCTGGAACACGAGGGACGCGGATGTATGCTCCGCGTTTGTGATCATAGATAATTTTGGTGGACTTACTCCGCTTCCTGTAGGAAATGCGAGTAAATTCTTCCGCGTCTCGATCAACCTTGCCTCTTGGCCTCCATATTTGTGTGGTAGGTCTTTGCAGGGATGAGTTGGCGGTTTTCTTTTGTTGCGTGGTCCTGCGGAGGGCACGAACTTTGCTTCTTCCTAGGTTTCTTCTCGCTGTACGAGTGAGAGGAACCTCCTTCTCCGCGTCAGTCTCGCGGAGTGAATAGTGGTCGTTTTCTCTTGTTAAAGCGGGAACTTTGGTCCACTTTGCTTGAGGGATCAAGAGTCTTAACCGAAACTGGCATAGAGCCCAATGTTGAGGAGGAGGGTTTTGGACTAATTTGGTCCGTCAACTTCCTTGGCTGAGTTATTGCCATTAAATCCTCTTCGGGGATTGACCCCTTGGAGATTTTACGACATTCTCTTAGAGAAGTAGGGCTCTTAGAGCCTGAAGAAAGAAATTCTTCATACTTTTTCTAGTCAACGTGGATGGTGAGCGAGTCGACCATACTACCAACTGGAACATTGTCGAATTGAGCTACCACTAGATCACCGGAGGTGATGGAATTCCCCAGCGGAGTCGCCAATTTTCTGTTCGTCATGAAAATTGCAAGTTTTTTATATTGAAGTCTTTTCAATAAAAAATTACAATCTAACGGTTTCCCATTTACAGAAGATGAGGAAAATGGATTTCTTTTTTGTTTAAAGCTGGGTTCCTATGTAGATATGGAGGACGATCCTGCTCTCCGTTGACACTCCGTCCAATTTCTCTCAGTTGGCTAAAGGAAAAAAGAAAGGCTCTTGACTCTTAATCACAAGGGGTAACTTTTAGGAGAAGATGTCCGTCCGTGTCATTGTCTCTTTCGTTCCTCTGCCTTTTATAGGGGTTCTAGAGTAACGCCCCGCCTCATTTGCTCGACCGTTAGCTCCCACTACTCGAGAAGTGCCGTCATATTCGTTAGGTGGTTGTTCCCCCGATCGAAGTAGTGCCGCTGCATTCGTTTGGCAGTTAACTCCACGATCCGAGATGGCAACTCTCTTGTTCGAGTCGGATAGCTTTGTATTAAACCCCTACCCGGATGCTATGGACAATAAGATTCGCGAACATGTTCTGTCGTCTGGATCGCGAACCTCGGTCTCTTAGGTTCGCGGATCCATCAAGTTGCGGACTTCCCACTCTGAATTCGCGGATCTGCTTTGTTTTTCAGAATTTTTCGCCGACATGGAACACTAAAAAGCTTGAGAAACCTAGACACTCTAACATAGCATGATATATTTTAAACATATAAAAAAATAACATAATAAAAAACATAAAAATGTTCCTCTACAATCCTATAGCTAGCTTAATAACTTCAAAAAGATAGGAGTTATTTAAAAAGTTCTAATTTAAATAAACTCTCTAAATATTAAGTATGAAAAAGTTATGTTAAATTATCACCTTATATGTCTGTGCAGTTGGGTTCCAGTCCATGATACTTGGCGCTTGCATTGCATGGATATCTCTCTTCTTCCCAGTTAAAGTGCTTGTGCCCTCTGCACTGACAGCTACAATGCTTCTGTCCTCTGCATCGACAGCCATCTTACCCTTGTCAACAATAGAAACCATTAAATTTCTACCTATTGCATTCTGATTTTCTTCCCCATTCTCCAATACTGTTGGATTCTGATCTGCAATACTAGGCTGCATCACAGTGTCACAAACTCTGTTATGATCGATAACTGAACGAATATCCCTTGTACAAGTAACTTTCGCACCCTTGCCAACAAAAGAAACCTTTATTTTTGCATCTAATGCATTCTGATTCTCTTCCTTGTGCTTCAATTCTGTTGGATTTGGTTCTGCAATGCTAGGCTGAATCATAGTGTCGGGAACTCGGTTATGATCAGTAACCGTAACCTCAGCACCCTTGTCAACAGGCTCATCTATCAAACTATGGTCTTCTTCCATCCAGTCTGGAGTTGAGTCTTCCACAGTTTCAAGAATCGTTGATACTCCAACAACTACTTTCACATCATCTAAAATTGGCTCTTCAACCATATTATGGTGTTCTTCATTGCTTGGTTTCATTTGGTTTTTCTCTTGAATGGCCTCCGCCACGGGAGGGTGACTAAACCCACTCGTTGAGAAGCCCCCTTCCCTGGATGCGTCAGTTCCTCCAACTGGCACTCCTAACTCATCTCTACCTACTAAATGAAAATTTGCAACCTCAGAACGAGTTATGTGAAACAAGTCCTTTGGACTGACTCAAAATTTCCCAGTATGCATGCCAAAATTATAATTTAGTTACACCTATATAACTGGTAAACAATTTAAATTCTAGTCCATAAGCAGTAATAATGCGATATGTTCCAAACACAGTAAGTAATAACTAATACAACACAAAATCATACAAAATAATAATCAAATCTAGTTATTTCATCTTCCCTTTTCTTAGTACCCACTAGTCCGCTAGCATCGATAATTTATACTGGCTCATCAAAGTATCCTCTTACGCTCAGCAGTTATATACAGAAATTAAGAAACAATAAATAAGCAACGATTGTGACTTCAATCAAACCAATTCATAGAATTGCATCGATTAGGCAGAAAATTGGTAAAGTTTCCATCTTTTTCCCTCTATTCACACAACATTCACAAAACAAACATAAAAACTTCACGAATACCTTACCTTCACACCTCTCTCTATCTCCACCAAGCACCGCCGCCGCCTCCACTTCAAGAACAGCAGGTCCCAACTCCTCTGCCGCCTCCTTCAAGTAATCCCTAACCGCCTCCGCAGCCTCCTCGGCCGTCTCCCTCGTCCTCAGCATCCTCCTGACGACCCCACTGACCACGGCCTGCTCCATGACCCTCCTCTCCTCCCTCAGCCTCCCCGAGACCAGCCCCCTCGCCTCTGACCCCTCCAGATCCCCAACCCTACAGTTCCAAACCCTATTCACCGCATCGAAGAAATCCCCCAAATTACCATCCTCCTCCTTCAAGAACCTCGCCGTAAGGTCGACGGCAACGGCGGAGTACGCGAGTTGGAGTAACGGCGACGGATTGGGGGTTAAATTGTGAACGCGATCGAGCTGTTCGATAAGTTCGAGAGTGTCTAGGATTTGAGGAGGGATGGCGGACGCGAGGTCATCGACGAGGCGGCGGAGGAGGAGAGTTTTCAGGAGGCGGGAAGAGGGAGGGACCGGGAGAGGGAGGGCGAGGAGGATCATGTGGAGGATGTCGTTGGGGATTGGGTGCCGGAGGAGGAACTCGAGGATCCATGACGAGGTCTCGTGATCCGACGCCACCATCGCGATTGAATTTTGAGGTCGGGTCGAGCGAGAAAGAAATCGATACCGAAATTAGAGGAGAGAGGAAAAGGAGGGGAGGCTTCGACTTCCCTCCGAAGCGGGAAAGTCTAAATGCGCACAATATTTTACTAGGGAGCACCCATTTCCCCTATGTTGTAAATCACTTTACTATGAAGTATGTGGTGCTCACTAAGAAGATGTGGTGCCCATTTAGAATTTCCCCCCGGAGGCTTGAAATCCTTCGGGCGTTTCGATGCGGAGAGGAATTTATTTGAAAATGGGCGTCGATGGAGATGGGCCTCATGGGCCCAAAACATTTAGGGAAATTACAGAGGCACACCTCTCTCTTTTTTCCCCCTAATAACTAGGGGCACTTACCCTTCTAAGGTCACAGTTCTATAAATTCGAAAATCCAATGTGTCTAATGGCACATCTTTTTTTTTTCCAAAAAAAAAACTCTCTCTCTCTCTCTCTCTCCCCCCCAAACTTCATCCTTCTCCCCCTTCTCCTCCCCCCCCCCCCCCCCACCCCAATCGATATCCGGAGACAATACCGGGAATAAGGATCTTATTCATACGATACTCGTAAAGCATATTTTTTTCTTGATAGTTTAATTTAATGCATAATAGATATAAATTTAATATAAATTGATTTATATATGGAATTACTATAGGTGAGCTGCCAGCTTAGGAAAAGTTACGTGAGCTAGTAGCAAAAATATAGTGATCCCGTGGATTTTTTTCAAGTTTTTTCTATAATTAGTATCTCTACATTCTTAGCTTGTTTCAGATCAAATTTTATAAATTTTGAAGTTGATTTACCCTTCCATCAAGTGAATACAAAATGTTTTATTCATTGAAAACCGTTAATTTTTTGTCAACTTGATGGACGACCAAATCAAAACTGAAACCCAAGAAATTAGGTATGAATGAACTCTTAGTGGTTGAGATCATAATACACAAGAAAATTTTAAAACAAAATTATTGGAGATAGTAGAAATGAATTGTAATTCAGGTAACTTGTATGAGCTAATTCAGGTAACTTGCAAGAGCTATCAGCTCATGTCCATTATTCTTTTTATATATGCATATAACTCTATACGATCATGTTACATTTTAGCGCTATTCATAACATGGTCGTACTACTACTGCTTTAATTGTTATCCTCTTTAAGACAAATGCAATTAACTCATGTTTTACACCTTAATATTCTCGTGATTTTACTGTTTCATTTAATTTCAAACAATATATATGTGTGTGTATATATATGCATGTGTGTGTGCGCGTCACGCATAGCATGCATGTGTAATATGATATATATGCATGTGTGTGTATATATTAGGTCATTCTCATTATCTTGGTTCGATATGCTAAGATGGTTTTGAATTGCAATTGACCAAGGAGGATGAATCTTCAAATTTGAAAGAATATGCAGAGGAAAATAAAGTAACTAGGTATGTTTTTTTGGGTTTTAGACTGTAAAGATAGTTTTCCCCCCACATTTACTCTCCTAATACCTCAATAAAGAGGTATCATTTACTTCTATCAATGTCGTATATTCATGTTTAGTTCCAAATTGTAATAAGACTTTGAATTATCTTATGTATTCAAAAATAATTTTATTATCATTATATTGACTCATGTTATATTTTCGATATATGTGTATATGTAGAGATATGATAATGTTTTATGTTCAATGTGTATATTTTTAATACTTGACATATTCATCTATAATACATCATCTAACTCGATCTTTATTTTGGAACAAGAGAAAAGTTGTATTACATTCACACTTTTAATTTCACTGACGCCTTAGTCAAGCTTAGTCCCTTAAAATCTCTATGCCATAGAAGTTTTTCCCCAAAAGAAATATAACAAACAAAATTAATAGGAAATAACAGCAATTTCTTTTTATGAAAAAAAAAAAAAAAACTTGGCAAAAAGAAAAAACGGGTGCAATTGACTTTACTTGGATCCACCCTACAATTACACCAAACCCATTCGGAGTCTGTGGGCCGGTCTCCTATAACGACTGCTCTTTAATAGGAATTTCTAGATGCGCCTCAGACTTTTCTTAAAGTGAGCCTCAGACTTATGACTGACGGGACATTTTGTTTATAAGTTTATCATTTTTTAATTTTGAACACAATTACCTTTATACTTTTACTAAGCCCAATTTGCTCCTTTCACTTAGTCCGGTCTCCTTTTCCGGTGGCACCAGCAACAACAGAGAATGGGAATGGTCAGCCTTCTGATAGGCGTTGCCGTGTAATTTGTCGGGATTGACAAACTAGGCATTTTCACTGTAGAAAAAGATAGGCTTTTCTCCTGAGAGTGGTGGAGATTGAGGTTAGGATTGGAGTTTTGGATAGAGGGACGCTGCAGCCGCAACCGATGGTGGGGGAGCTGACGAAGGAAGGAAAGATGGAGAAGTGGGTCTCGCAGGAGGAGTTGGCGCGCGGGAGTGCCTTAGTCACGGCTATGGCCGAGAGAGGGTAAATCCTGGTCATCGACAAAGAGAAAAAGAGGAGAAGGAGGAGCTGGATTGGTGATTACAAAAGTAAAATCGATAAAAATACAAGACTCACTAAAAAAAACCTGGACAAGTTTTAAATTTTTTTGGACTCGTTAAAAAATTGGGTTCACTAAGGAAAAGCAAGGGGCGCATCTAGCAACTCTCTTCCTGAACCTCCCTCTCCCTCTCCCTCGGGAATTTCTAGATGGGCACTAGATTTTTCCTAGTGAGCCCACTTTTCCTAGTGCGCACATCTTCACTTTTCAAAAACCTTATTTTTTCCTAGTGAGCACACCTATTTTCCCAAATTACCCTCACCATCTCTCTCTCTTTCTCTCCCACCGTTCCCAAACCAGAACCCCTCTCTCTCTCGCCGGCTTCCCCCCTCTCTCTCTCTCGCCGCGCCGGCTTCCCCCCTCTCTCGCAGGCTTCCCCTCTCTCTCTCTCTCGGGTGGGGCCTATATACCCGGCTTCCCCTCTCTCTCGCCGATGCTCGTGGGCTCTCGCCGACCGCCGACGCTCACGCGCTCTCTCCCTGACGCACTGTCGCCGACGCTCGCGCTCTGAATTTCAGGAGTGCAGGAGGTTTAAGAAGTAAGGTTTTTGCTATTTAAATTTAATCAATTTTTTGTATGGATTATGATTTTAGACTGAGATTGAGTTGTTGTTGTTGTTTATTTTTTTTATTTTGATGGTTCGTTGGTTTTTTTTTGTGTTGGATTATGATTTTAGACTGTTTTAGACTGAGATTGAGTTTTTTTTTTGTGTGGAGAGTAAATATTGGTGACTGATTTGCACTTAAGTAATCTAATGTCAGAGTGATTCCCTTCCAGTCGAGGTCAAAATCTAAAGATTTGGTTTTGGTGATCATTAGTTAAATTCTTCATAGACATTCATGCCTAGTAAATTTTTATAATTTATGCTATCTTAGACAAATTATGTGTATTGGTAATTATTAGTTAAATTTTGCATAAATATTGGTGATCATTACTTGCCGTAGAATTTAGGAAATTATTTTGGTACCATGTATATTATTTTATGTGTTGGAATTGGCTATCATGTTGGTGATCTTGCTTCAAATTTTAGACAAAACAATTTATTGAGAACTTTAGAGGCATATTATAATTGTAAATGATACTACAATGTCAAAACTCAAATATATGAATGATATATTGAGAAGTTTAGAGGCATTATGTTTATATAAGTTGTTTATATTCATTTGAAATAATATGATTGCACATACAATTATTTAGCTTAGATAGCTCAAAAATATTTCGTGTACCGAGATAATAAACATTATTTTAAAACATTTGTAATTTAGTAATTCATATGTATTTGAATCCTAAATATTTTAGAATTAACTTATCCATTTTCATATGGGGATATTTATCATGTGCATGTAAATATGTGTGTAATGATGTTCACATAAAATTTTTGTCATACCCTTGCAGTACTAGTTTCCTATTTTTCTAAATTTAGCATATGGATGTGTCCGTATCATACCTGTATCCATGCTTCAATATATCAATCTACTCCATTTCGTTTGTCCGTATTATACCTTATCCGTGCTTGTATTAGATAGTTAATTTTAGATTTTCGAATCGGGAATAAATTGAAAAATAGATCTAATGTGTTTATGTTATGTTATTTAATAAATTTAGATAGGTAAATATAATTAGCATATGGTGATATGTGATGTTTGATATTTTAAAATTTCATTTCGTAAATAGAATCATTGGTGATTTAGACATGGATCCGGCGCAACCATCTCGGATTCGACCAACAGTCTCTAATATGAGGAAGAAAATGGGGATCCGTCCAGCCGTCGATCCTCACATTCCTGCAATCCGTGACGATCCGGATTCGCAGGTTGATGCTACCACAGAGACCCTTGCGTTATGCATTCCCCGAGATGTATCGCAAGAAAGTAGGGGCATCGATGAGTCAGATTCAGAAGAAGAGAAAGTGTCGCCCATAAATGGAGGACCGAATGATTTATCTCTTTTGAAGAGTTTTAGCACACACGTTGCTTTCTTTATATCTAAGAATGAGGTCAGACATATTAGCTTTGAATTTAATTTTATCGTTGTTGTTGTTTATCTAAAACATTTTGCTTTGTTATCATTTTAGGAACGAGATCCATTACGGTGCATAAATCACATGAAAAAAATAAACACATGGTCTCTAGAATCTGAACAGCCAAATATCTGTTTTGTGCAGCACATCCGTAATTCCTCTTTATATCCGCTCACAATATGTTCTTATCAGTACATTAGTAGCATTGAACTAACTGCATTTGTCGAGCGTTGGCATCCAGAAACGAATACCTTTCACTTGTCTTTTGGAGAAATGACGATCTCTCTTGATGATGTAGCATGTCTCCTTGGTTTGCCAGTAACAGGAAAGTCCGTTAGCCTTCCAGACAGAACAGATGGACTAATTGTAGTTGAGCAACTAACTGAGTCATTGGGTGTCGGGTATAATGAAGATTTTCAGGAGTTGAACACGAAAGGTGGAGCTTCAGTTCGCCTTGACTGGCTAAGGGAACGGTTTAACGGTGTGACAGATGCAGATTCAGATCGGAAAATATTATGTGTTGTTCGAGCATTCTTACTTTATCTTCTTGGGTGCACACTTTTCGGGGATAAGAGCGGCACAAGGGTCTCTGTTGACTATCTTGCACTTCTACATGATGTCAAGAACGTGCATACATATGCCTGGGGTGCTGGAGCTCTAGCTTATTTGTACAGACAGCTCGGTCTCTCCTCTCGAGCCGATGCGGCACATATGTCTGGATATTTAACATTGCTGCAGGCGTGAATATTCGCTCACTTTCCGTCTCTAATGCTGGTCTTAAATGGTGGATATCGACCTGACCAGCCATAAGCATGCCGGTGGTTGAGCAAACGTGACAACAAAGTGTCTTTGGAGCATGTCAGAGCTATTAGGGATAGGCTTGACACATTGACAGTCAACGAGGATAGGCAAAATTTAAATTTATTTGGTGTTTTTCTCCAAACGATTATAATTTCAAATTTTCATATTGTTCTTTTATTATCATGACATTGCAGGTGACATGGGACCCATATCGGTCCGTTAGGGATACCCATCTATTTCATAAAGTATTCTTTTATATAGGTACATTGAAAATGAAGGATATTGTCGAGCCTTATCACCCTGTACGGGTGTTACGGCAGTTTGGGCGTCGTCAGTATATTCCGCCTCCACCGTTCAGTCTTATTCGAGAAAAACGTGGACTAACGAGCAAAATCTACTCGGTGACATATGGACACGCTGAGGAAATGTGGCTTAGTTGGTTAGATCATGTACTTGCACAGGAGTATCGAGGCGTAGAGGCAAGTAGCCCGGGTGAGTGCACGCATGATTATATGGCGTGGTATGAAAAGGTATCTCGATGCTTTATTGGTCCATCCACCCATACCTCAAATCGAGAGTGGGCGCAAGATGTCCTGCAGACAAATACTGAAGATGTCCCGCAGACAAATAATGACGAGGTAATATTCTGTTTTTTTTATTCTTTGTAAATGAACCAACTATAATCGAACTTATATATGTTTTTGCCATAATATATGCAGAGAATTCAAGAAACTATAGCAATTATTGATCCCTTCTTAGAGCAAGGCGAGACCGCAAGGAAGAAGCGTCCGAGTTTGCTCTATAATGCCATCGTGAAGATCAAATCAGTTCTAATCGGGTGCACACAAACTGATCTTGATACAGTATTACAGCCCGTTGTGCAATCCCCCACCGATCGTCCTACCTCTTCAAGACGCCGTCAACCCGCAAGGAAACAACCCGCTTGGAAGTCTCGAAGAATCTAGAATTTGTTGTTCTTTTTTAATATGAGTCGCAAAGTCAAAAAAAGAGTTGTTAGCATGGAACAAAGATTCCTTTTAGTTTGTCGTTCTTTTAAATTGAAGTTGTACTAAAGGAACATGTTTTATATATGAAGTTGTAGTTGCCGTTGTTTTTAAATGAGGCTCAAACTCATTTTAAAGGCCATTGTTATGTGTTTGAAACTATGAATTATTTGTTGATATTTGGTGTTTTGATGTTGTATTTGTTCATTACCATATCATATATCCTGTGTCGTATGGATATCCAATCAGAACTGGAGCATGCATATTGCAGTGATATAAATTTTGATTGTCATTTTGGATAAGCATTTCACACCCCATTTATAATATATCATATATATCCTGTTGTATATCCTATATAAGCAGTGATATAAGTTTACAATTCAAGAATCTATAAGATCTTCTCGTAGTCTATGATCTTGTAGCAACAATATATTAGTTTTATAATATTTAAGGTTTTCTATTGCAGTATATAAAACTTGTTGATATGTTGGACCGTTGTTGTTCGACGTGCACGCTATTTATTCTGCTGTTAATATGTTTTGATAAGTTCATAAAGATATTGGACGTTGTTGTTCGACTTGCCCTGATACGGTTCTTCAATATATGTAAACCCTCATTTTATAAACCGTATCAATTTTAGCTAATTTTGCCAAACTTTCATTTTGAAGTTTTGAATTACTTGTGTATATGTTGGATCAATGATGCCAAGTTGTTGATATGTTGGATCATTCTCGTATATGTAGGATCAATGACCCCAAGTTGTTGTTCGACACACCGTATCACTTAAATTAATGAATTACTGTATCCACAATTTGGGTTTACAGAACCGGATCTTTTTAGAGCTATCCGGGACTGTAAACCCGGAGAGAGAGAACATGTCCGGGCTGGATAACCCGGATGAGGATATCTCAATTTTAGCCACACCGTTCGGGCTGTACAGCCCGGACAAATACTCTCTGTCCGGGCTATTCAGCCCGGACAGATAGCCGGACAGAGAGTATCTGTCCGGGCTGGATAGTCCGGACCGGGTGCCCAACATTAAAAAATCTGATGAATTAGGAGATGTGGAATGGTATTTCCTCTTCTTTATACTAGCCGCTCTTCTATATTAGCCGCTCCTCGATACTCCGTTGCATTAAAAAAAGCATTTCCTCCTCTCTCTCTCTTGCGTTTAATGCGGGAAAAAAAGGACACAGGTGGGAAGATGAAGATAGAGATGTGGAAGGGTATTTTGGATTAAAAAATATAATGACAAAGTGGTACAAAAGAAGACTTTTAAAGTGGGCTCATTTTAAAGTGGGCTCAATGGGAAATTTGCTGTGCCCATCTAGAAACTTCTCTCTCCCTCCCCCTCACCCTCCCCAGAGAGGAAAAAAAAAAAAAAACCTGATCATCCCCACAAAATTAGGGCTAAAATTCTACGCACAGTCCTACAAAAGAAGATCGTCTCGTCTCTTTCCTTTACCCATCAAGGTAACCCCTCTCTCTCTTCCTGTTTCTCTCTCCTCTATTCTCTTTGCTCTTGCAGGTCTCATCCCCAATGCGGGCCCCCTCCTCCTCCAAGAACCCTAAGAAGAACTCCGACGAGGTACTTAAATTTTTTCAGTTTTTTTTTTTTTTTTTTCTCTTAAATCCAAACCCTAGGATCATTACTAAATTTCGCCCAATTCTACTGCAGGATCGGAGCAAGAAGAAGAAGATCAAATCGAAATCGGCCAAGCGGCGCCGCGGCTCGTCGATCTCCTCCCACTCCTCCTCCTCCTCCTCCGAACTCGACTCTCGATCCCGGCGAAAGCGCTCCAAATCTAAGAAGCTCGAGAAGAGGAGGAGAGAGTGGAAGAAATCTGATAAGAGACGGAGCCGCAAGAAGAGGTACCGCAGGGATTCGACTAGCTTTAGCAGTGAGAGTTGCTCGACTTGCTCGGATTCCGAGAGGTCGAGGAGCCCGGTGAGGAAATCGAAGTCGAGGAAGAGAGACCGGAAGAGCTCTCGGCGGCGCGAGTCTGGTGGTAGGAGTAGGTATAGGTCTCCGAGCTGCTCGACTTGCAGCAGTGGAGATAGGAGTAGGAGCAGAAGTCGCAGCCGCAGTCCCGTGGCGATTGAGGAGAGATTTGGTGCTCGAAGCCGCAGTCCCGTGGCGATTGAGGAGAGATTTGGTGCTCGAAGCCGCAGTCCCGTAGCGATTGAGGAGAGATTAGGTGCTAGAAGCCGCAGTCCCGTGGCGATTGAGGAGAGATTATTAGGTGCTAGAAGCTGCAGTCCCGTGGCGATTGAGGAGAGATTTGGTGCTCGAAGCCGCAGTCCCGTGGCGATTGAGGAGAGATTTGGTGCTCGAAGCCGCAGCTGCAGTCCCATTGCGATTGAGGACGACAGATTCGGGAACAGTTGCGGGCAGAGTACCACTCGGATTGAAGAGAGATTTGGTGCTAGAAGCTGCAGCCTCAGTCCAGTTCCGATTAAGGAGGAGAGATTTAGGAGCAGTCATGGGCGGAGTCCTGTTGAGGAGAGGTATAGGGAGGTGGAGACAAGAAGGTTGAAGTCAGTTGTTGCAGTGACTAAAGCATCGGATGATGACGACAACATGATCATCAAGGCTTATGATGATTACCCGTCTTCCCGAAGTAATGAAACTCATGGTAAAGGGGACGAGAATAAGAATTTGGAGGTTGGGATGAAAAACAAGGGCTCAAATGATGAGCAGATTAGGGATGAGGTGATTTTATCCGAGGACAAGAGCCGACCAATTAAGGATTCTGGTAAGACGATGATGAAGAAGGAAGGCAATGTTGTTGTTGAGGATGGTGGCAATGAGGCAGATGAACTTGAATTGATTTTAAGGCAGAAGGCACTGGAGAATTTCAGGAAGTTTAGAGGCGGCCAACCTGCAAATAGAGCATCGCTTAACGAGAAGAAAGATGGTAAGAAAGATGAAACAACTAAACTTGAATCTTATCAAGGTCTGCTTAATTTTGTGAAACCATTGGAATCTAAACATCTAAGTTCTATTAATGGCCAAAGGAATGCTCAAGAGGAACCTAACCTTAATCGATCAAAGGCTAGGTCTGTTGCCGATGTACCCAGGAAGGAAATTGATGGAAATGCAATGCGCAGTCCTTCAAATGATGCAGGGGATTTCAGACCTAGCGCCATCAGTAGTCAAAGTGCACCAAATCTATCAAAGCATAACCCAACCAAATCTATCCAAATTCAATCGAGGACGAGGTCTGTTTCCAATGTGCCCATGGAGGGAAATGATCGAAATGTGGTGCACGGTATTTCAAATGATATTGAGGATTTCAAACCAGTTGCTAGCTCCATCACTAGTCAAAAGACTAAGAATCCATTGAAAAACGAGCAAGAGTCTTCTATAAGGATACCGGCAGAGGAAACCTCATTGGCCGAAGATAACCAAAATTTGGAAGGTGTTGCCAACACTGGCAGTGGTATGGTCAGTAAGGCTGAAGTAGGTACAACTGATAAGCCAGTCCCGGGAACTCTTATCACAGAGAACCCAAATAGCAAATCAAATGAACCTGTCACAGAATCTGCTAGTGGTTCTCAGTTTGAGCAAAAAACATTTTCTAGAATGCGTGATGGAGAAGTGGTTCAGGTGAGTTTTGTACTCTTTGATTGAATGTATTGCTGGAGAGCAGAAAGCAAGGGGCCTTATGGGGTGGTACATTGTTTAGTGCCTATTTAACTAACATCTCTGCAGTGGTTTTGCATCATTCTATGTTTTTTCTTCTTCTAGTTCTTTGATTTTTACATCTCTCAATACTCTTTTGTTTGGTAGGTGAGCTATAAGGTTTATATACCTAAGAAAAGTCCTGCCTTGGCACGACGGCAACTACAGAGGTGAAGTATGTTGAATAACTCTATTTCCATAGTAGTGCTTCTGCATTTGTTTTCCATTGGCTGGAACTGAATTTATTTTCCGCTTTTTTTAAATTACAGGTAAGTGGGACTATATTGTTAGATCATTGTGCACTTTATACCTACATCCGTTGGAGCTTAATTAAATATTTCAGGCTGTTTGGGAACAATGCAATCTGCAATTCATGCTCATCTATAGCAGACTTTAATTCTTATTTTTGTGAATTATGCATTGTCAATTTATGTCTTTTAATTCAGATATCAATAAAGCAATTCTAACCAATATATTGCATATACTACAAACACATGTTCTATGAAAAAAGTGAGATCTCAACAATATTTGTTTTAGTTGTAGCATTATCTTATTATGCATGTACTTGAAAAGTTTTCTTTTGTTATATTGCATAATAAGGTTTGTTATTGTTTACTTTTTGGCTATGAGTAACAGACTAGAGGGTCTTGTGGCACAGTCACAGGTGTCAGACATGCTGATTATCCAAAATCTGGACTTTAAATGACGATTATATATGTATATTTTGACTGAATATATGTATATTAGATTATATGTCTGGAATCAGTTCCTAATCATATAAGAGACCTATTTAAGTAAACTAATGTTATTTAATATTTACTTATCATCATATAAAAATTTAAAGGTGCAATTTAGACATTTGCCGGTCTTCAACACATGCGACACACATGTTGTGTTGTGTTGGATATGCCTAATTTTTTGTATGGGGAAGTGTCCTACATTTATATTTTTGGTCAATCTTTTGCATTTGATCTGTCCTTCTTCCACAATAAGTTGCTGTTAGTTTTCCCTAGCTTCAATAGATCTAGTGTGAGTTTACTTTCAAAAGAGTTCTGTTATTAGCTGTCAATGATAACAAACCTCCCTACAGGCACATTTTCTTGTTAATATAATCAGTTGTTCTATAAGAAGTAGTTGCTGCGGTTCACTGAATTTTACAAGTCAAATGTGTGGACCATTTTGCTTCCTTGCTATTTGTATATCTTCTTGTGTTGCTGTGCAGTGTTCCCCTTATATTTTTTAGTTGTGAGCTTTCATGTGCCAATCCCTAGTGAGTGATGAAGTGTCCTACATCTATATTTTTGGTCAATCTATTGCATTTGATCTGTCCTTCTTCCACAATAAGATGCTGTTAGTTTTCCCTAGCTTCAATAGATCTAGTGTGAGTTTACTTTCAAAAGAGTTCTGTTATTAGCTGTCAATGATAACAAACCTCCCTACAGGCACATTTTCTTGTTAATATAATCAGTTGTTCTATAAGAAATACTTACTGTGGTTCACTGAATTTTACAAGTCAAATGTGTGGACCATTTTGCTTCCTTGCTATTTGTATATCTTCTTGTGTTGCTGTGCAGTGTTCCCCTTATATTTTTTAGTTGTGCGCTTTCATGTGCCAATCCCTAGTGAGTGATGAAGTTTGTTGGCTATATAAATTTGGTTTATGGTCATGTTGTTCTATGGTTTGAAGCATTTGGCTCATCCTATCTGATTAAAATTAATATAAATGTCATTTTAGATATTAGGAAAATAATAGACGTGATTTATGGAAAATAAACTCTAAAATTGTATGAGGAGAGGAATGTATACATGACTTCACTGTTATTGAAAGTGAAATAGATAGAAACACTGCAGCATGTTCGCTGTATGGTCATGCCTATAATGTATCTTTGTTTTTTGTTAACATTATCATGATTCAGATTTGGACTCATGACCATATATAACTAGCTTGCTGCCTTTGCAAGATGTTCTGAATTATGACCAGCTGTTGTCATTCTTATTTTTTCTGTGGTTTGGCTTGAGACAACAGGTCCTTTTAGCTTGAGATCTGTTTTGTTGAAACTAAGATAATAGCCTAACCAGTGTTAAGGTCTATATTTGTTGCATTCAAGACGATGACATAAGTAGTCTATGAAATCATTTGTTGCATTCAAGACGATGAGATAAGTAGTCTATGAAATCACTCGGCTTGAGATTTGTCTTGGTTGCTTCTTAGATAGCAACATAAGCAGTTCATAGATGCAGTTTTTATCAAATTCTTGAAGTTGATTATTTTTAAGATTTTCTAGGCTTTACATTTTGCATATGTTTCAAGGTATTGAGATTACTTCAAATGTGGCACTTCCTGCGAAAAAGATTAGTTGTTCAGTCACAATATTATTGCGATGTGCTTGATGGGGTGACTACATATTTAAAAAAAAAAAAAATCGTGTTTTTATAGATACGTCTAAATAGGCATATTTGATGTGTGTATATATATGAACATCTATACACACACTCACATGTGTGTGTAGAGAGAGAGAGAGAGAGACTTTGTGTCTTTTTGAGAAGATTTGAAGCAAATCCGTCCTATAGATTTTGATGATGAAATGTCCATTACCATGATCCACTCTATTGAAGTTGATTTATATTATTTAAAGTGTCTTAAGTTAAAAAATCAAGTTTGTAAATTTCTTTGTTCCCATGCATCAAGTACGTACTAAATGGACGACTAAGAATAGCATTTTGATTTGCTCTACAATTTAAGGTGTGAAGATTATATGTTAGTTTTTGATTATGATCTAACTAACCAACTCACTCTTTACAACTTTTTTGTTATACATAATTGATGCATGAGGAAAAAATTTTAAAAATTGTTATCAGCCTTGAAATGATGTGTATCTTTAATGTGAATGTCCTAACATGGCTTTTGAATGGGAATATTAGACTCTTAAATCTTTTTGGAATGTCCTAACGAGGCTTTTGTGCTCTGTGATTCATAGCAGTTGTTTTTTCTAATCACCTACAGAGGTTTGGATAGTGAGTGCGAAAATTTCAGAATTTTCCTTTTATTTTTTCACAAGACTTTACTGATGTCTTTTTTTTTTTAATTTTAATTTTTTTTTTTTTTTGGCATCTGGATGAAGACTGGTTTTAGATGATAAAACATGTAGGCTTTCAATAGAAAATGTTTTAAGGCATTGGACGAAGGGTTAAGATCTATTTGGAATTTTGGACCCAGAAAAGAGGACCAATACATGATTTGTTTTTTTGTCAGTGAGCCTGGTTCCTCACTGGTTTATTCCTTTTTGGTTTGAGAGAAGATGCGGATTTTAGCAACTAGGAGCGGCGAAGGAGAGGTATTCTACCACTGCAAGGCCCAATCACAGTCCGACATCTGGCTCAGAAGGAATGCTAGCTACATGCTTAACACGCACTAAATCAATGAATTCTTTTAACCGAAGTATGTCTCCTCCTTGCATTGCTCGAAAGGCCTTATAAATAAATCTTTATTTGACTTCTTAGTTGCTACTTATCCTATAAATCCAACCTCTCATATGGAGTTGAGATCAGCAGTCGGCAAGCAGGGAAGTGGTGGGATTGGGTTCTGTGATGTCCCAGGTTGAAGACTGTGGCTAGGGCCAACGTTTTTAAAATAATCATAATAATAATAATACTAATAATTAATTAATACTATGAAAATGATCTTTCTGGGAATTTATTGTTGACGTGATCTTTAGGCGTGTTCTGTAGCATCATTGATAAGCAGATTCCTGATACATTTTAGAGCAACTAACTGCTTGTCTCTCTATTTATCATCATAGTAACATGAAGTTACCATCAAATGTAGCTGGCTATTCATGTTTCATTTTGGTGTTGTTGAACGATTAAACAAGCTTTTAAGCGGCATTCTATTGCTCTCACAGTGGATTGGTATGACAGAGTCTTTGTTTTCTTTATTGCTTTTGTAGATGATGTTTGTACTGGGTTCAAGTGGAAAGGCTCTTGCTTATATTGTTTAGAAACCTGAACAAGTATTCACAAGTTAGCCTCTATCTAGCTTCCCCTCTTTGCAAGATGTTCTTCAAACTGCCTTTGAAGACCATAATCCCCACCGCTTTTGTTAAAGTCATGCAATTGACTTTCTTTTAGAGGAAGGGAAATGTGAAATAGGCCCTGTTGGGGAAGTAACATTATTGTTTTAGTGGGATAGGCGTAATTGGCCGTTCAAGCTTGTCTAGAATGGCATTGTGACACTACTTTGCTCACTACAGGGGATTTGTTGTCCATATTATCTGGATGTCAAAGGAAGAAAGTTTTCTAAAGAAATAGGAATGGAATTCAGTACGTGGGAAGTTATATCCTGGAACTTAAAAGCATGCCTGGGCCTTTCATGTTGGACCAAAGTTATGTTTAGATAATATTCCAGTGGGAATATAATAAGTTCGAAGTGTCACTATGGGATTTATTTTTAAGATTGATGGCGGTAACTGTTCTTCATCAACTTAAATAAAGAAGCATACTTGGTGGTTTTCCTTGACCGATGACGTGTGAGGCTTGATATAAGCCATAGATATCTGTGGTGCTATGCAGCATAGGAAATTTATGTTTGAGTGATGATGTGCTTTATAGGAATGACTAATAGAATTATGCCAACTATGTTTGTGTGGAGATGATAAGGGAATGCATTAGCCTACTAAAATTTTCATTCGGTTTTAGAATCAGCAAGCATTTTCTGCATTTATCTACCATGCGGTTAGGCGGTGCTTATGATAGTCTGGTCAGTACTACAACTACGATATTCTTCAAGAGAAAAGGTGTTATCAAGTTATTTTCACTTTTTAATCGGGTTGTATAAAAATGCAACTTGATCTTCTCATTTGTTGCAAGTTCTTATAGTAGTGGTGCATTCGGTCGTGGTGGGTATGATAGCAAAATTTGAATAGTTGTCATGTGAAGTATGACAGACTAGATGAACTAGCATGTTTAATGCAAGAAACATGTATGCAAAGTAACAAATCTTTTAAAATGTTATGAGGGATGTAAAGATGTAAACTTCTAAAATACATTCCGGATGCAAACATCTAAAACTTGCTTCCAGATTTTATTTATTTATTTATAGTTATTATTATTGTTGTTTGAGTTTAGACATGTTCAAGATTGTGTCTAGAGAGATGCAAACTTCTAGAACATGCTATTTCTATATCGCAGTGCTATTTTTTATGCTCAATATATGCTTCTGTTATACAGCCCTACATTTACCTCTTCGTTCATCTTGATTTCTGATGGATTGTATACAAGGAAACCTTAATCTCTCTAAGGTAGTGTCATGCCTGCTTATCAAGGAGCATTACATGTAGTTGATTAGAAAATCTGTTGAAGAGACTAGTGCATACCGACTTACATGTCTCATGTTTGCTGAAATTTATTCAGTGGACAACTTTTGAAGAGATTTCCATTGCTATTGTACTATTTTTCGCGTGTACATAACAGATAATGCATTGCATTTTATGCAGGGGATAAAATACAGCCTTTTCTGTTTTTACTGTGCATAAGCCTGTTTTGCTTTTCAATACAGAATATGGTAAACATACTGCTTATTCTTTTACTCGTACTACATTGAATGAAAATATACCAGTAACTACTCGTAGTTCAAGTACAAGGAGTTGTGAGTTACAAAACTAGTTCTGCAATTTTCTCCGCGAAACAGGTGTTCAGGTTATTTGCACAAAGGTACATTATAAAGGGCAGTTACGTATCCAGGTTCTCTACATGAGAATGCAATCTATATCTGTTTTTGATAAATTTCTGTATCTGTTTCTGATAAATTTCTGTATCGTTTGCATGAGAAAAATCAATCCAAGGCAAGCTAATGCAGTTTTGCCTGTCGAGCTGAAAGGGATGCTGCTGTTGGTATTTGCTTGTGTCTCATCTGTGACGAATCTTGCTTGGTTAAATTTGATTTACTGCCTTAATCAGATGAATCTCTAACTGATAACAATGACTTACTGTTCCATAGTTTCTTTTAATTATAAAACCCATTAATGGATCATGGGGTATTTACATCCATCTTGCTGTAATGAACTTGGTTTCTTATGCTAAAGATTCTCTATCAATTCTTACTTCTTCATATCAACAGCAAATCTCTATTATTATTATCTACAGATGCTGTACTCTCAGAAACTTATTTAACAATACACCTTTTAACATTGCCATGGACAATTTAACATTGCCATGGACAAATCAAAATTTATTGTTAGGTACCTCCAATATTGATATATACCTGCCCATTTAAGTTATTTTCCTGCCCGAGCAAGTATGAATGAGCAACTCAAGCTTCATTTTCTTCTAGCAAAATCTGCGGCTATTCTTTTGTAAAATTTCAAGCAATGGGATAATCAATTCTTATGCTAAAGTCTTCTTCCTCAATACTTTCTCCTCTTCTACCAGAAACACCATATACAACTGATCCGTACCCTTCATGCTAAAGTCTTCTTCCTCAGTACTTTCTCCTCTTCTATCAGAAACACCATATACAACTGATCCGTACCCTTCGCACCTCAGGTTCAACTTCATCTCTTCCAAAACGCTGCAAATCTCTTCAGCCTTCGCATGAAACTGATCTCCGGCAACAAATTCATGAAATCTACCATCCACTTCAATCCAACTGGATCCTGCAACCTTTGCCACCCTTCTCTCCTCCATCATCTTCCTCATCCTCTGAAAATCCTCCCATCTCCCAACCTTTGCATAAAGATTAGATAGCTGAACGTAAGCACTCCCATGTTCAGGTCGGAGTTGGATCAATTTTTTCACTACTACCTCTGCAATCTCAACATTCCTATGATTTACACAAGCAGCCAGCAGGGTGCCCCACACCACGAACCCAGGATCCATCGGCAAGTTGTAAGCTATCTCCATTGCTTCTTCTACAAGCCCAGAGCGACCGAGCAAATCAACCAGACACCCACAATGCTCGATTCTGGGTTGTATGTCGAAACTTCTCATCAGATTGAAATACTTCACACCTTCTTCTGCTAAGCCTGCATGCCTGCAAGCATTCAGAACGCCAATAAATGTAACGTGGTTCGGCCTGATGCCTGACTGTAGCATCTCGGAGAAAACTCGAAGAGAAGCCTCGGTGAGGCCGTGGTTCGCGAATCCTGCAATCATAGAACTCCAATGCCCGACATTCTTCGCCGGAATCGCTAGAAACACCTTATGAGCGGCACCAATAATCCCACATCTCGCATACATAGTGATCAGTGCGACCCCAAGAGCCCCATCGAGTGAGAACTCGTTCCGTGCTACGTACCCGTGCGCCTTTCTTCCCAAATCAAGCAGGCCCATATCTGCAACCGCCGATACGAAGCTCACCACAGTCGACTCGTCTGGTTTCAACCCTGACATACCGAGGTGAAGGAAGAGGGCAACAGCCTCATGCGGCATGTTCGCTCTCACGTATCCCCCCATCAGCGAGTTCCACGAGACCACATTTCTCTCTGGCATTTGGTGGAAGCACTCAACAGCAGAGCTCAGGTCCCCGCATTTCAAGAACCCGGCCATTATAGAGTTCCACGTCACCACGTTCCGTTGGGGCATTCTGTCGAACACGAGGCGGGCATCGTCGATGCAGCCGCATTCAGCGTATGCGTTGACGAGAGAGGTCTGGATGAAGACGTCGGTACTGGGGACGAAGTGGGATTTCACGATGAGGGAGTGGATCTGCTGGGCTTGTCTGAGGGCGGAGAGGCGGGCGCAGGCCTTGAGGGCGAGGGGGAAGGTGAAGTTGTCGGGGAGGAGAGGGGGGTCGGAGAGGAGCAAGCGGCGGAAGAGGGAGAGGGCTTGGGTTGGTTGGTGGGAGTTGATGTGGGCTCTGATGAGGGAGTTGTAGTGAGGAGTTGATGACGGGGAGTTGGGGATTGGAGAGGGTTTGGTGCTGAGATTTTGGGGTTGTTTCTGGTTTTGGGGGTGGCATGGAGAGGGGAGAGAGAGGGGAAATGTTGTGAGAGAATGAGAGGCCATCATTTGCATCGATTTAAAGAATGTGTCGAGAGATTCTGAGGAAAAAGATGTCAAATGCTGAGCCTATGGCCAGCTTCACCTGTCCAAAGGAATAAGCAAAGAGAAGGGAAATTCTAAATACGCACCACACTTGAAATGAATGAAAAAAATTAAGAAGTAACTATTTAAATTGAAGTAAAAGAAGAAAGTTTTTATATGTTTGTTTGAAAAGTTTTGGAAGATGAGAGTGTATTAGGATGTGAAGTTAATATTATTTAATTGATTAAATAAAACAATAATTTTATTCTTTTATTAGTTTTTATGTATAAAAATATAATTTGAATGGTAATCATGACATGCAAATAAAAATTAAGTTTTTGCCTTATTCTCTACTTCTTAGAACTCTTCCAAGTTAAAAGTATGAGGATTGTAACTTCTTACTTACTTCTTGATCAAACAAATATTTAAAATAATAAAAATAGTCTTACTTTCACTACTTCCATTCTATTTCCATGCAAACAAACATATCCTTAGGGTGTGTTTGGATATTTTAAAGTAGTGGAAGTAAAGAAGAATATTAGAAGCAACTTGTAAAAATAATAAGGTGGAAGTATCATATTTCATATAATTTTAGTGTTAGTTTTTTACTTTTTGGAAGAGAGAAGAGATGGAAGAAAAATAAAATATTTATTTTTTTGGAAGAAATAAAAAAAGTAAGAAGATACAAGATAATAAAATATTATTACCTTTTACTTTCAACTATACTTCCACACAAAATCAATGTGAAGTAAAGTTGAGAAGTAAATATACCCCGTAGGATCCATCTCACCATTATAGAAGTAATTTTCACTTTACTTCTTATGCAAACAAATACTTGAAATAGTAGAAGTGACTTTACTTTTACTACTTTCTTTCTATTTCCATGCAAACAAACACACCCTTAGTTAGCACCATTTTTCCCCATGTTGTAAATCACTCTACTCCAGGATGTGGTGCTCACTAAGTAAAATGCGGTGCGTATCTAGAATTTCTCCAAAGAGAATTCTATTACCTGGAAAAGAGACGCTATGAAAAATTTTCTTGAAAAAGACAAGATGCTGTCTATCTAGAAATTGTCCATGACTCGAACCCTAATGTGAAAGACCAGTCATGGATCGAAATGATCGTCTTAGTTCAATCCTTTTCAAAAAAGTGGTCATTCCATCCCCTGGCCGGCTTTGTCAGACTGGATATGGACCCGGCTAGTGATCCTGAAGCTGTGCTCCCTTTTTGTAGGCCTTCCGATGGTATAGGCTCAGCATTCAGGCGGCGACGACGATAACAACAACTAAGCCTTTTATTCTAGGTATTCGGAGTAGGCTACATGAACCAAAAAAAAAAAATCATGCCGGATCGATCACTTTGATAGTCCTTATCTATTCATTTCTATCAAGTAATATCTCCTCATTTAAACCTCTAGAACCCATATCTTTTCGTATCACCTCTATCCATATTTTCTTCGGTCTTCCCTTCGTTCTTTTAACTTGTCCTACATTGATAAACTCCCCTAATCGAACCGGTGCATTTGTAGACCTATGTTGCACATGACCAAACCCATCGTAAACGATTTTCTTGTATCTTCTTATCGATAGGAGCTACACTTAGGTTAGCACGAATATCTTCATTTCTCACTTTATTTCTCCTAATATTGTCGCATATCTAGCGGAGCATGCGCATCTCTACTACACTTATCTTCTGTAAATAACGTTTATTTATAGCCCAATATTTCGTGCCATATAATAAAACTGGTCTAATAGCAGTCCTATAAAATTTTTCCTTCAATCTTAACGAAATGTTACGGTCGTATAAAACTCCGTTGCCCTTCTCTATTTCAACCAGCCACCTTGTATCCTATGGTTAACAGCGTTCAGGCAAAGAAAACCGAAATCTATCTTTCTATCTGACTCTACAAAAATATGGCATATTCCCTTCTGCTCCCTATGGCGTTGTTAAGCCCTTGCTTCGAAGTGGTGACAATTCTTTGTTAGATTGGCTTTCTTCCCTCTTATCTTTAAACGGTTGGTCGCTTATCTAAGTTTGACGGTTGATCACCACTATTTTTTTGAATAAAAAAAGGGAAGACCCATTTGATAATCGATCAATTTCAGAGTCTTTCCATTTTCATTCCTAGAAACAAAAATAATGGATCCAATCTCGAATCTGCCCCCTCACCCTCACAAGTTGTTCAAGTAACGGATTATAGCTAATTGAAAGGATCCTCTAATCAATTTAGAGATTTTTTTTTTTGATTTTATTAGAAATGAGAATTCAGAATATCACACAATCAAACAGAGATTCAGCAATTAAAATAAAGATCAATTCTTTAGGATCCTTTCTTTCTATAAACGGAACAAAAAGAAATAGAATCAGATCGATTCCCAAAATGCCCTTTCGGATCTTCCTTAATGCCTTGACTACTCACGAAGCATGAGAAGCAGCTGAAATAATCATTTGCTTCAAAAAAAATCTGTAACACCTCAATATTATTAAATTAAAGAAAATTATTTTTCTTAAAAGAATAAAAAAATAAATAAATATGATAGTAATAATAATATTATTATTTAACAAATTTAATCTTTTACTATCTTGCGAATTGTGTTTATCTAAATACTAGTTAACTTGATAATATCAAATTTAGTTAAACTTATCATATATAATTTTGCCTTAATCTAAATATCCAAATAAAAACTAAAAACTAAACAAATTGAACATTAACAAAAAAAACAAAGAAGGAAACTCTTCTATGGGAAAAGAACATAGAAGAAAAGAAAGGAAAGAGAAGGAGAGAGAGGGGAAAAGTACATCCAATCTAAATTGTTCGCAGTCAATTTTCAGAGCAGAATTTTTGAAGCAAGTGCTGTTCTCAATTTCTTCTCTTACCTTCTTACTTTAAATACATGTATAAAAAAAAATTCGTTCTTTTAATATATTAGTGCAAGTGATGTTCTAGATTTATACTATGATTTCTACCACTGCTTGAGATTTGTATGCCTCTGTTTCTGTTAATGTCACGGTGTTTACCCAAGATCAATGCTACATTATTTTTGATAATCACGGAGACTAAATGTTCTTTTTTTCTTTTCTTTTTTTTAAATTATGTTTATAACTTGAGATATTTTATGCTTGGCTCTCGTTGAGAAATAAGATGAACATAAGTCAATGTCCTCTGTGTACTAGCACAAACATTGGCTCTCACTATAAGACAGTAAAATCGGAATGTAGAAAGGAAATAAAATGCATGCATAATGCATTTTATGGCATTAAAAGTACTTATCATGGCATGGACATGCCAAACCTTTCCACTTATCATGCGTAGATATGCTGAAACGTATTAAGGACATTATGTATAGGCAATGATTGATAGTAGTATTCTCAATTTGTGTAATTTCCACCCAAGAAGTATATGTGGGGCTGAAATTGTGACGGTGACAATATCAATGTTGAAAATAACGCGTTATGAAATCCGTTATATTGCATTATGAAACCTAACAGAAAACTAACGTTATTTAACAACCGAAAATAACTCAATGCACCGTAACAGTGCGTTTTTATGTTATTTTACGTTATTTTATATTACGTTACGTTAAATTACGTAATGTTATGTTATTTATAATAATTTTTATATTGATATCAATTATTTATTTTGATTGTTAGCGAATTACTGTAGTTTTTTTCTACTTGACGGCTTGTTGTTTGCTTATTTGATTATTTGTGCTATTGTTAGCTTGTACAACCTTATTTACTTAAATTTTTTTTGTTATAATTCCTTTCCAATTACTGAAATCTCTTATTTGCTGATTAAATTGAATTATCAGCTAATCTAAAATAAATAATTAAAAATAACATAAATTGAGCATTACAAAATATAAATTATAATATTAATAATAATTAAAAATAAATTTGAAATCTTATTTTCTTATTTAGATGATGACTGAAATTATGGATGTGAATGTAATTTAATTTATAGAGATAAATATGAGAATTACTGTGATACTTGTTAGAAATTTAGAATTAACACTTGGATATAATTTTTTTATATTTTCTTTTAGAATTTATAATTCAAATTTTAATTTATAAAATTTATTTTATATAGTTTTATATTTATTTTTAATTAAATAAATAGAAAATCGCGTAACTTACGTTGTGCATTACGTTATATTCTATATAACCTAATAGAGACAAAATGTTACGTTACCGTTATTGTTATTTAGTCATGTTTGTAAATTTCTGTGATACGTGCCAAAGAGTGCTAGAGATGCATACGGTTACATGATAGAGTGGCCATTAAAAACTAACTTGTGTATTTTATGAATTACTTGTTGGCTGAGAAATTAAAAATATTATTTGTACGTTCAGCTGAATTAAGTCCTTAGCTTTATAATTATTATTTTTTATTAATTTGCTATTGTTGGTTTAACTATATGCTAACAGTAACTATTAATTTGGATAATTTTCAATTTAAAATTATATGAATATGGATTAATTACGAGCTTAAAATCGGGGTGACAACACAAAGAGTTTTGTTTGTGACAGTAAGAAGAACTTATAATGACATGATTAGGTTTGGAGTTATCGTTGAATAATTTTGATAAATATGAGAATTATCGCATGGATGATGTTTTAAAGGTGGCTGCACTATAACATTTGTATGGGAATTGTTTGAAAGTTTATTTTATAATTATTAGAAGAAAGTAACATTAGAAATGTCTAATCTGACCACCTAAAATGTCCCGTTATGAAATACAAATAAAATAAGAAAAAGAAATCTAACTCTAACTAGCTTGCCATCTCTATGCAATTTGCTAGACGGGCTATCAAAAGCAAAAACCTTTCATCGATGTATTAGGGTCTCTTATGTATGTATTGTCTAGTGACATCTTTGTCCGTCGTAATCAAAAGTAATGTATATAAGTGTTCATTTTATATTGTCATTTACATGCTAGCTTGTAGAATTGTTACTCTTTAAATATTAAATTAAATACTGGAGTATGGGGGAACTAAACGGAAGAATTTGAACACATATTCTGAGAGGTATACATTTTTAGGTTGTGCAGCTGAATTTTAGGGATCTACTATGGAAGTTCCGGATGATTACTAGATTACCGTCATATCATGTCATAGGGCTTCGGTCCGGAGTATATGCTCGTCCATCTTTCTTAAGTATCTAGCGGTACGTTCTGTAGCAGCATCAGGAGTCATGAGGTCGTAATCCCGGATATGTACGGTACCCTCTTAAAATATATGATCTTTCCTCTTAATAGTTCCAAACCAATCCATATCTACATCAACAAAATATGATAAGTTTTATATACATGTTTATCTCTGCTTTTCTATATTTGTTACCATATCATTTAGAACATACAAATACTACATGTTGACCACTATTATATTCAAGGCAAATATATTAAATCCATAATTCAATCTATAAGACATTTTCTTTATTATCCTGTCATATATTTTCTAGATCACTTATTTAATGCATATGTGTGTGTGTATCACATATAGCGTATTTGTGTGTTATTATCCATCTTTTGTAGCACTTGCAGGTCGTTCCAACGATTCTCGTTTGGCATGCCTAAATATTAATTTGTAGATTAACTAAGAGGAAGATCCATCATAGCTGGATCATATTTTAAGAAGTTAGTATATTCTCAATAAGTGCATTTGTTACAAGGGGGACACGTTAGAGACTCTTCTAGATTGTTTTCTATTTTTTTAGAAACTTCATTATTCATCTTTATTTTATTTACTTAAACTTTTTGATGATTTAATAAAGATTGTTAGGCTCTCTTAGAAACTTGTATTGATTCTTATCTATGGAAAAAATTTATTATTTTAATTTCATATTGTTATCTTATTATATATGTATATGTATTTGTGACCTTTGAACATATGTATTCATGTGTTTTAGGTTTGGTATATTCGTTTATGATATGTCGCCGAACGTAACCCGTATTTAGAGATGCGAGGTGTTACAAAATCGAAGAATTTTTTGGGAATCCTACAAGATCAATTTGTTCTTTTTTCTTTGACAGATGGTGAGGACTTTATTTAGGTTTGAATCCTACCAAGATGTCCATTGACTTTGATATTATATTATATTTCCTTTAATTTGTTTCATATTTTTTACGATATGCTAACTTAGTAATACATATTCATGATAAGTTTTAGTTTTGGGGTATTTACAGATTTGTCCCTTAAATCTTTATAAATTATAATTTAGTCCCCAAATCTTCATATTTAGGATTTAGTCCCCTAAATCCTTTAAATTACTACAATTTAGTCCCCCTACCTAATTTTCGTTAGTCCAGTTTATTTTCTGATCTGATTTTCTCATTTTATCCTTGATTTCTTTTACTTAATTCCTCCTTCTATCTTCCTCCTCTCTTCTCGTTTTCTTCATTGAGTTCATTGGCTTCCCCCTTTCTTCTCTTCTATGTCTCATTCGTTATCATATAGCCAAGAAATCCTATTCTTATCTCTCTCTAGCCAAGTAATTCTCAGGACTGAGAACTTGTTCGCTGGACTGAGAACAAGTTCTCAGTTCTGAGAACTTGTTCTTATGAAAGTAAACACTTCACTAACAGAGCTCATTGCAAAATATTTGACAAATTTGACAGCAGTTAGGAGCCACATATATATTTTGACAAATGCATCCATATCACAATAAATAAGTAACAAGTTATTCAATAATGTATTATGAAACTGTTCATAACATAGCTCATTACAAATATTTTTAAATCACAACACAGTTTTGCAACAAAATTTTCAATTGTTTCTGCATCTTACTATCGTTTCAAATCACAACATAGAGCTCAACACAATATCAAATTACAAATATTTTCAATAACAGAGCTCATTACCATAAATTTTTTAATTTTTTTGTAGCGCAAATTTTTTCAACAAATATTTCTCTTATTTTGCATCTCGGGGAGTTGTTTGCGATTGTTACGTTTGAGATAGTGGAGCAAAACTTCCTTCACCAAGTGAAATGAACGGTTGGCTATTTTCACGTGCAACTACACTTAAGTGACGCCTGAGTACTATAACTTTTCTCTTGAATCCCGGAGTTACACTGTAATATACATTTGAATCGAGAAATGATATGCTTCAAACAATCAATTTGAAACTAACAATTTACTTACACATTTGGATCTTGCATATGCTTGTCTCTAACTCCTATCCATGTCAGTGGCTACGGAGATTATCTTGCATGTGGCTGTGCATCTCCGTGTGCATGTGGCTGTACATCTCCCCATGCATGTGGCTGTCCATATTCAGTGACTTGGTGTACACTCCTTCTTCTGATTTGGAGTTCCTTTACTCTTCTCTGAATGGATTGTGCCCTGTATTAAAACATAAAATTACGTAACGTATTGTATAATTCGAAAGCATAAGTGTATAGAGTCTATGCTATAAAATACTTGAACCTTAGATAAGCATGAATAGATGGTGCCGACTCTCTTTGAACTCCTTGGAAATGACCCCCACCCCTAGTAACCCCGAATCTCCTCTTTTTTGACGCTACAGTGCAGGATCGGGTTGCAATACTATTAGGGACATGCACAGGCAATAATAATATAGTCATAACTTATAACTCTAATTTCTTTTTATGCATCATACCTTGTAGGAGCTTGTGAAGCTCCAATAGAAGAGGCAACCTCTTCACTCCCAGAAGTGTGAAGTGGCTGCTTGCATGTATTTTTGTGATGGCCATATCCTTGACATATAGTGTATTTGTGAATCCTTTTTGACAAGCTGGACTCCGACCTATCATCTCCCCCCTTTGGCTGCATTCTTTTCTTCTTAGGTCTTCCTCTAGGTCTCTTTGCATTAGGTGGTCCAATTATGTAGTCCTTGTCAATAGAAATCTATTAGTCCTTTGATGGCAGCGGTGCAATTGGTTTTATATATGCAAGCCTATACCTGTAAAAAGTGAATTCTTTGTTAGGTTTCATACGAAATTAGAATTTGAAATGTGAATTAACTCTAAATTTATTCAATACTTACCTTTGAACTGTGAAATAATCAGCATAGTACTGCTCCCACCTAGCATTTCTGATGGTACCAATGTAATTAGCTATATGTATGCATGGTAAACCAGACAACTGTCATCGGTTACACGAACAAATTTTCTCTCTAATATTTAAGGTCCTCCTTATTGTTTCATCTTCACCTTCTGCTTCAAACTTACTTGTGTGGTGCACTTCAAAAGAACCAAGTTTCTTACTAATATCCTGATAGTATCTATCAGCATATGGTACTAGCTTCCCTTTCCATTTTGCTCCTTCTCCTGTAGCCCCTTCTCTTGATCAGAGATGAAAGATACCTCACTCAAGTCTCCCTGAAAAGCTATTTGCAAATTCTTCACAAACTAATGCCATGTCTCACCACTTTCTCCCTCAACAACTGCAAATGCAATAGGAAATAAACCATTATTCCCATCGAGTACCGTTGCAAAGAGCAACATGCCGAGGTACTTGGCCCTAAGATGGCAACCATCAAGACCAATTAGAGGCCTGCAACCCAATCTAAATTCATCAATGCAAGTTTTAAAGCAAACAAATATCCTCAAAAAACTCCTGTCAGAGTCAACCATTAAATCAACATGAGATCCAGGGTTTCTCTTCACCAATTTTAGACGCAGACTCTCTATATAATCATAGCTTTTGTCAACATTGCCAAAAGTACTTTCCCTTGCTTGCTCTCTGCCTCTCCAAACCATATGGTATGTTAATTTCGATTGGTATTTGTTATGGATTGTGTTTATGATCTCCATAGGTGAGATGTTTGGATTTGTCTGGACCTCCCCTAGAATTGTTTGTGCAATCCAGCTTGAATTTGTCTGGGTGTTCAAACACTTGTTGACACCCACACAAGTGTGGTTACCACCAATTTTTGAAATTTCCATACTCTTCCCATCACTTAATCTTTTAGCCCGAACTCTCCACGGGCAATTCTCTGCAACACAACATGCAACAAAACGAATCGAATCATTTTTTGGGTCTTGTAATTGAAGTTAGACTGTATGCTATATTGTCTCAGAAAAAATCTAAGCTCAACTATATCTTTGAATTTTTCCCCCAAAGTTATTTCTAGATTTTCGAGATCCGTTGAATATATAGGACCCTCACTACTCTCTACATCACTACAACTAGAATCTCCGGATTCCGAGCTATGAAATGAATGGTAGCCGTCTTTTGAATAAATTTCATCTGCATCATCTCAGCTCTTTCTTCATTTTCAACAACCACAGTTTCACACCAACCCTCATTACTACGCCTATCATCCCCTGCATCACAATTAAGGCTACATTACCCATATGATGTCCTTCTATATCCTCAACTAAAATATCATCCCACGAAACAAATCTATCAACATCAACCCCACTATCTCCTTTTCTTTTATTTCCCTCATCTAGTACTAAGAACATCTCAATTTTCTTTCTATAGAGATATTCGCTCAACACTTGAATAAAATCTAAATTTGTTTTGATGGACCCGAATAATCTAGGGTTTGTATTTGTGATAGTGTATGAAAGATTCATTAAATACCCTTGGATTATACGAAGGAACTGGACAATCTGTTGTCTAAAACTCCTCAGTGTTATTTCATTAACGTCAACTCTAATTGTTTTTTGATTCCCACACTCATATTTTTTCCGGCCTGTTTTAGGAATTATTTTCCAATAACCATTGTAGCGTAGAATCACTTCAACAATACCAGCATCTATTCTACAAAATAAAACAATAATTTCTATCAAAAAATACAAACTAGTAATTTATTTGTGCATTATAAAATACAAATTGCTAACTGAACAGTCAAAAAACTGAACAATTAATTATGCTCAATAAACTGAACAAAAACCCTTGTTAACATGCATTTGAGTCTTGAACTTTAGGTCACCCACACCCAACACCCGCAACCCCATCCCACTCCAACCTCTTCTGCTGCCTTCTTCCTCCAAAAGTGGAAAAAAAGGAAGAAACACAAAACATGGATTAACATTAGCTAAAGCCAGGTTGTTAGAACCAGCTCATTTTTCTTGTCAAATAATAATTAACACAATTCTAGCTTCAAAAATTCTAACTACACTTACCTTGTTCACCTATAATCCCACATAGATCGGCCGCTTCGCTGCTCCGTTGGTCACCGCTACGGCCGCTACTTCGCTGATTCGCCGGTCGCCACTCACCTCAAGATCTGCCGGTTGCCATTCCGCCTCAAGCTTCGCTCTAGTGGTCCCCGGTCGTTCGCTCCACCCCAACGATTCTGGGCTGCCCCTTTGGTTCGTTCTAATGAGAGGAATAGGAGATCAGATAGAAAAAATTTAGGGCTTGTAATTCTGAAGTGAAATTGGGATCAGAGGCACGGTATTAAAAGACATGGTATTTAAGTCATTTCACTATTTAAAAAATATTAAAATTAAATTCTGCCGTTTGTTTGGACGGAAAACTAACGAAGAGACTAAATTGTAGTAACTTGGAGAATTTGAGGAACTAAATTCTAAATATGAAGATTGGTGGACTAAATCATAATTTATAAAGATTTAAGGGACAAATCTTTAAACACCCCTCTAGTTTTATAGAATAATTGGATTATTTATTTATTTTTTGCTAGTTGGGGAGTGGAACTAAGAAACTCTTCTAAATTAGAAAAGAATGATATCACTTGAGTCAAACCACGTTGGCATCATTTATTATTTGAATTAGCTTTTTAAAAATTAATAATAATATCATATAAGATTAATTTTGTGGACAGATTGATAAGAGTGATAGAGATCCATGTTGTTAGTTTTTAACAAGTGGAAAACCCTCGCAATGCTTGGAAAAATTTAGATGTGTTTATTTTTGCAAAAAGCAAAGTGAAATTCGATCTTTTAAAATCTATACGAACCATTTTCAGTTTATTATAGTTAAAAAAGTAAGCAGTATTTTTTTGAACAAAAATATACAATTTCTAATCCAGTATCTTCTAATCCATTCTATCTAGTTAAAAAAGTGATATTTTCTTTCTTAGTTTTCTTATTTTTTATTCTGAAAATAAAAGGAAAGATATAGTTAAAAAGATCCCAAAAAAATAAGAAAATAAAATTTTGTTAAATGCTTGGGAGATGATAAAGGGAATTTTTGGATAATGACAAATACTCTCTAGCTATCAATTTAGATGGTTTGATACTTCGATCTTAAAATTTGAAGGTTCTTTCTCCTGTAATATTGATTTTTTAGTATTACTACTGCATAATCTTCAAAATGAATGATAATCGAATCAATAAATCATACAATAATGAGAGAAAAGTAATTACATAATAATATAATAATTGAATGAAAATAAATCAAAATAATAAAGGAATATGTAATTAATTTTAAGACTTGATAGATCCCGTGATATGACTTTTGTGTAGATTAAGACATGAGATGATTTAACTTTTTTAAGAATTATTAAATGCAAGGAATATAGAGTAAAAAGATAATAAAGAAAAGTAGTTAGAGAAAAATATGGAGAAAACCACCCACAACTCTACATGTCCCCTATCTGTTGAAGAAGTATTTTGTGGGTTTGCAGTTACTCTAACTAATTTTTATTCAAATAATAGGTTTTTCCTTCAAATTTGAAAGTTTGGGACGTCTTATTCCTGAACTCTCCATTTTCTCAAAATTTTAATTTTAAATTTTGTTAAATAGTTTTGCTCAGTAGAAAGATTTTTATTAGTTATTTTTAATAGGTTGCCTATCGTTAGTTACTAAGAAGTTACCCTAGAAATTAGGAAAACTTGTTATTGTTATATAACGGTTTTTAAAACTAAATCTGAGTCATACACTTGTATGGGCCAGTTTTAATCACAAATATTGTTCAGTTAATTTCGAATTTAATTATCCGAAAATTCAGAAAAATTGGGAAGGGAGCGTTCCCAATTTTATAGGTTTTTCCTTCTATCGGAAATTTTTTAAATGCTAAATTTCACCGATAGCGTCGCTTAGTGAAATGGGAGATCGCAGAGATTGGATTAGGGTTTGAGATATCCTCGAATGAACTCTTGTATCTCGTTCAATTGATGCTCCACCTCGGGGGCTTCTCTTGATCGGCGACAGCGGTAAGGGTTTTGATCCTCGCTTTGGTTTTTCTATTTGTAATTAGCAATTCGGTCCGTTTCTTGGGATTGCGGTAAATTGGGGATCGGAAAGGGGAAGCTTTTAGATTTTTGATTCGTTTCCTAGGGCTTTGGGAGTGATTAGATATTGATCCTGAGATCTACGGATCCAAGGGTAGCCTCTTGTTGCAATTTGCATCCAAAATCTAATCTTCTATATGCATCCTCTCCTAATATGTTATCAGATTAGGCATTTTATGATTTTTATCATTTTCACTATTTTTTGTTTTGAACGTTTGGATTCCTAATGCACGATATGGTGGTGATCAAATTGAACCAGACGATTAGAATCGATATTAGAGGGTTGCTTATTATTGGTTGGGAGGTAGTTAACATCGCCATAGATATTGAAAGAGTTTGTTCAATGCATGGAGAAGTATTTTGGTTGCATGATCACATGGAAAACTTTTCAGAAGATTGTCCATTTAGAGGCTTTATTGAAGGAAAATTATAACTCGTGGACCATATCTGGGGCCCTGTGGAGCATTGCCAGTTTCATAAATTTGGTTTGGATTAGCATTTTGTTTTCATAAATTTAGTGTGACATCTGACACATGACATCATTTCATGTGACACATTGATACTTGACAAATCTAGAGACATACATAATTAACAACAATGACATGGCAAGAAGTATCGTATACGATACGATTTCATAATAGAAGTATCCATGCTTCCAAGGTTTTTGTAAACTTAAAAATGACACGCCCACACCTACACTTGGCAAAATCTAAAAATATATATACAAAAACAACAATGATATGGCAATAAGTATCGTGTACGATACGGCTTCCAACAGAAGTGTCTATGCTTCCAAGGTTTTTGTAAACTTAAAAATGATGCATTAAAGCCGAGTTGTTGATCATAATGATGTGGGAGAATGTGGTATAAATTCTATGGGATGACATCTATTGAACATAAAAGAGTGAAAATCTTGCATTCTGAAGACTAGCATTGGTCTGTAAAGTCATAAGCTGAAGATTTATAGAAAGTAAACTTTCTTGGTGGTATCTGTTTGCTTAGTGCTGGAGTGATTTTTCTCGTTACTATTATTATTATATAGCTTTCCCTTCTCCCAGCGAAAGATTACTATTTTCTAGTCATTAGACATGGACTCATTTGTGATGGTTTATGATTTTATATAATTAATAGGAATCAGGTCAAAGAACAGGAGGAGTGTTTGTGGAGGTTCCTAGATCAACCATAACTCAGAGTTGAGGAAAACAAGATCAAATATTTGTTCTTCTGGAAATTGCAAAGCTTCTTAGGCATATCTGCATTCTTTAAATTTTGCAAAAGAGTTTTTTTGTGCATGGCTTGGAATCTGTGAGCTGAAGAATTTGTTACCGATTTGCACCATGGAGCTTAATGATGGCTTTATATCTAAGGAACACCGTGAATTGCTTAAAGCTGTCACAGAGAGTGCAGATCCGTCGTCAATCTCCCCATTAGAAGTTACATCTCCAAGATCTCCCAGGTCCCCGAGGTCACCAAAATCACCTACAACACCTCGTGGGAAGCAGAGCCCCAATAAAGGGAGTACAGTTAAGCATAGTAGGCATTCACACTCGGGCAAAGATGGTCGCCCTAAGAAGGGTATGGAATTGTTTTTCCTTGCCTTTTTTTGAATAACCATATATATTAACATTTTTTTAACGGACTTTTTTTTTTCTTTTTCGCATTAAAATCTCATTTGTTTTTTTTTTAATTTTATTTTTTCGTTTGTGCAGAAGATATATGTTTGTATTAGACATAAATTTCTTTTGGACTTTGTTAACATTTCTGGATAGGAAATTTTGAGGAATTCTCCCTACGAAGTTCGTTACATTAAAATGTAGTAAGTTACAAGAGGAATTCTGTTCAGCCAGCTACCACCTTTTGATATGCGATTCAAGTTCAAGCTGGAGAGCTTGTACTGATATAAATGCTCGGTTTGATTGAATGGATATTCCTCGTTTATATATTCTTGATTGCTTACTCCATATAGTAGCCGTAAAATGTTGAAGAACTTCCTTTAATACCTATAATCATCAATGTTTGCATGGCTTACCTATCATACTCTCATAATAATTTTAACTTTAAGTGCTCAGAATCTCAGATTGTTAATGTATGAATATCATTGATGGGATTTACTTTGTATAGGTTAGCTCGTTATGTTGTGAAGTTATTTTACACAAAGCACACCTTGTTTTTATATAAACAAATAGTTTGAGGCCTGTCTTGATATTTAACGCTTCCCCATGCTCATCGCTATAAGGTAGCAGCAAATATACACTGAGAATTGACTCAATCCATTTGAGCATTTATGCATTATGCGTGCATGCGTTCCATATGTTTATAGTAGAACATTCTTCGTTTGCTAGTCCATATAATATATAGTAGGCACATAACCACGTAGATTTTACTATTCTTGTTGCAATAATATTACTCCTCTCCTTAATCTCCTTTTTTGTGGCAAATTTCATCAGGGAGGGTTAAGGTTTGTACTGCAACATATGTTGCACGTATACAAATTAGAGTATAGGATATGATATAGATATGTTGATATATAAAATTTCAGATGATCATTTATACATGTGTGTTTTTTCCCTCTTGCATTATATTTGATCTGTAGATACACTCATATAGTTTGTCCACTTTCTTGATAAAGCAAATACAGTATAAAATATGATATAGATACGTGGATATACAAGATTTCCGACAAAGACAGATACATGTATATTTTCTCTGTCTTGCAATTAAATTTGTGCACTTTCTTGATAAAGGATAAGGATCATTCATGTACTATTTATCTGTTTAACTTGAAACTATATCTTATAATTACCGAGCTATAGTATTTCATTTAACCATTTTTCTTGCATTAAATAATGGGAATTAACTTAATAGTTTAACATGTGTATGTTTATATGTTCCCATTCCGCTGTACCCAAAATTTCCTTGAGTTTCCGTAAAGCATGTGCATTCTGTGATACTACCTCTGCATCAGTGAAAGAAACTTAGTTTTGCAGTGTGACATAGTTTGACAGCGTAGATGAAGAAAAGTGCTAGGGCTGATGGGTTAGAAGTTTAAATGAGTATGGTTAATGTCCACATAAGCAAAATATAGAAAAGTAACTTCTAATGTTGTCATCATAAGCTGTCAGAGTGTCAGTTGCATACTCTGTGAACATTTGAATTGGTTAATCCAATTACAGTATTATTAGTTTTGCAAGAGAGGTTTATAGGAGGTGTAAGGTGGGCTCAGCTGGGCATATGATGTTTTAATACTGAACATGAAGCCTATGTCAAGATTTGAGACAAAGAAATATTAATACTGTTCAAACTTCTATATGGTTATGTTTCTATTTGATTTTATGTCTATTAGATTTATTGGGTAGGTTTGGCATATCAGGATTTTCTTTAACTGATCAATTTTTTCTCCCATTTTGTTTTATTTTATATTTCCTTTTGAGAAGAGACTCCTAGTTGATTTATGACTGGGTAGTATTAAACTGACAAAGGCTGAGGTCCTATTTGCATGGACACGGGAATGCCGACATGGACGCGACAAACCAATAACTGCAAATATTTAAAAGAATGCATAGGATAAATATATGCAACATGTGTCTGACATGTGAGCTACATGATATGCGTTCACGATTGAAGTATCCGTGTAACTTGCTATTCATACTTGGTTGTGACAAGGAAACTTGACAATGATGAATTATGGGAATATGATGTTTGTGTGGATGGATCATCGTGTTGATGTTGACGCTTGGAAAACTGAGGCCAATAGCATGGTTACAAATCACCTTGTTTATATCCCTTGTTAGGCACATTTAGATGCATAGATGCATTTGTATCCATGCATATCTTAATGAGTGTTTCCATATTAGCATTCATCCAGAGATAGGTATCCATAAATTTATGGATTGTAAAATGCCCTTATGACAACCCTTGAACACTGTACTTTGATGTGAACTTATGGTTGCTTTCGCGAATGGAATATTTAGTGATTTATAGATAATGTTTTGGCCCAAAATTGTAGAATCACACCAAATTCTAATTGGACCATAAGATCTATAGGCCAAGAAAGCTAAAAAGATCCTTTATTAACCAGAAATGCCCTCAGCATGTTCTTAAAGATTTGGGCTGGATTTTGGTGAGGGCTTGATACAATCAATTAATCAGATGCTTCACACAACAATGTGGTATATAATGATTGTTTCTCAATATTCAGATTACAGGCATCAAAGTTTTATTTAGATCTGCTAGACTCTTACAGAGGAGATGGCAATCACCAATGTATAATAACTTGTTTGGTCAATTGATATTTCCATGGGTTACCTGATTACAGCCAAGTATGTATAATTGCATAAGTTACAAAGTTACAAACCTCATGAGAAAATTAACATGAGACCTATGAAGTATTCAGTGCGCTAACACAACAAAGCAATATCACTCACTTATTATTAAACTTCTAATCCATTTCAGTTATTGAATGTTGCAATCTTGTACAGGTGGCTCTGGTGGAAAGGGCACATGGGGATCTTTGCTTGAAAGGGAAGATAATTGTCAGTTCAACCCTAATGATCCAAATTATGATAGCTCACAGGTAAGTTCCCGATAATTCAACATAAGCAGCCTTTGTGTTCTTATGAAAGAACAGAGACTCTAGAACTATCTTTCTTTTGAATCAACTGACTTAAATTGTTGTTGATAAATAAAACTTGAGCGAGATTGATTTATGAGTTGTATAAAGGTAGACAGTCAGGATATATATGGCTAAAGTCTTGGTAAAGCTATGTTTCTTTGAATTTTAACTGACTTAAATTGCGTTGATAAAGAAAACTTGAGTGATATTGACTTATAAAGGTAGACAGTCAGGATATATATGGCTAAAGTCTAGGAAAAGAATTACTTTGATGCATGGTTCATACCTGAAAAAGTTTACATCTTCAAGTTATATTGGCAGTAGACTATTCTGATTTAGAAGGCAAGCTGTACTTTTCATTTAAAGAATAAGCAATTTTATGAAACTTATGACTACTATTTTGAAGACTGTACTTTTGACTACACTTTATTGTTTTGATTTACCGTCACTCACTGCTTTTGAAAACTGAACTTTTGACTGCACTGTGTTGTTCTAGTTTACCTACCGTTACTTGCTGCTTTCTTTGAACTAGTCTTGTTGCCATCTATCTAACTGCAGATTAATTTTCATCTTAAAAATAATGCCTCATCTCGGAGGCATGCACCAAAATTCCAACAATATAATTCAATTTCTTGAAAATTTTTATCTTGTTCAACACATATATATCAATTTGTTATTTTGTTGAGCAGATTCAAGTGATTGCAATAAATGCTGTGGTACAATCTCTTGGTCATAAGTTATGATTAAGCTGTCTCATCGTATTTCCATCACCATAATATTCATAGTCTTGGTTTTTTTGTTTGGCAAGTGTTCATACTTCACACTCTTCCAGTTCAAAATAAACATCGGTCTCCTCTTGAATCTGATACCCACAATTCTGAAGTGACATCTAAACCTAGCTTCAGCTTGTTAATCTATTCAAAGTACTCCTCTCAAATAGAATGCATTTACCCCCTCCTTAATGCCAATGTAAGTTGAGCTATGACGAGTCAGAGTATGCTGATATTTCTTTTGGTCTGAGGTTGCAAATTCACTTGTATAACTCAGAACTATTTCTAGGTTGGTAACTTCGTAAAAGACCTACAATTTTTAATTTAATCTTCCAGTTGCATCTTGACTTGATGTGTGGCAAGCACCTCCAGTTAAATCCTATTATATGCTCTCTCCTTGTTAGGAATGATCCTATGGGGATTCTCCCTCCTGCCTCAATTATGCCTTCTCACTGGCATAAAGAATTTTCTATCGACCTTTTTATGATTAAGCCAAACTTGTGAAATACTATTTTTATCATCTTTTAATCTTTCTAGATTGACTTCCACCTTGAACTTTTTAGATAGTAGTTACAAGTTATTCCTGTGACGCCATCTCCTCTTTGTATATGAATTATTAATACTAGTCATGAACTCATGCTAGTATATATACATAACTTTCTAGATATAGCTTCTCTCTGTGATGCATATTCTTTTTGCATCAGAACATTAGTCATTTTAGAACCTTTGTAGCTTTATAATGTCTGCATGCCAATGTCCATTCTGTGATTTGCATCACCAACTGCTTAAATTAGTCATAAAATATACATCACATTCCTATTTGTTTACCATGTAATGCTCAATTTTAATTTTTTCCATGTATAGCCTGTAATTCTTTAATTTTTTTTTCCATGTATAGCCTTGTTCCTTCATGACTCTTCTGTCTGAGATATCAGGTATACTTTATTGGTAAGAAAGCCTGTTTACATCCTCCTTTGGCCTGACTCTCTGAATCCTTTCTGTTTTTCCACTCTATACCTATACATCTTATTAGTATAATTTACTGATCAGTTTTATACATTATGCCCTTTTTCTTGGCCTGTGTATTTTAAGTGTACGATTGCCTGTTTACATCATCCCTTGAGTCTACTCTGAATACTTTAATGCCATTCAGCTGTAAAACCAATATGATTGATTAAGAGCTTAATATGTTTACATTTTATTACGGATATTATTTGAACCTTTATACGCTCGTACCACACATATTTCAAGCTCAAGATAATATGAGATTTACAATCAACATATGACATTTTAATTTTTTTTTTTTTTTATAGAAGCATGAGATTAAGTCAACGAAATGGATATTTTGGACATAGTAAATGCGGCAAACATCATTCATTTGTTATTCACCCAGTCGATTTGATTTATGCGGACTCTTTACATATTCGACAAATGTTTTATGGAAATATGTTGTTGCAGGAAAAGTACCACTCAAATCCTTGTAAATCATCAGCAGAGTTTGAGGATTTTAAGAAAAAGGCCACAGTGATAGTGGAAGAATACTTTGCAACTGATGACATAATGTCGACTGCGGATGAATTGAGGGACCTTGGTCGACTTTCATATCACTATTATTTTGTGAAAAAACTGGTTTCATTAGCCATGGACAGGCATAATAAGGAGAAAGAAATGGCAGCAGTTCTTCTTTCAACTCTTTATGCTGAGGTGATTGAGCCTCCACAAGTCTACAGAGGCTTCTGCAAACTAGTCGAAGCTTCAGATGACTTATCTGTAGATATACCCGACACTGTAGATGTTCTTGCTCTCTTCATAGCTAGGGCAGTGGTTGATGAAATACTCCCACCAGTTTTTCTCACAAAAGAGAGGGCTGCCCTAGCAGAAGACTCAAAAGGGATTCAGGTCCTAAAGAGAGCAGAAAAAGGCTACTTATCAGCTCCTCTTCATGCTGAGATCATATTGAGAAAATGGGGCGGAAGCAAGAATACAACAGTGGAGGATGTGAAAACTAAAATTAACAATCTTCTAATTGAGTATATTGCGAGTGGAGACAAGGCAGAGGCTCGTAGTTGTATCAAAGATCTCAAAGTCCCTTTCTTCCACCATGATATAGTGAAACGGGCATTGATTTTAGCAATGGAGAGGCAAGCATCTGAGGGACTCATCTTGGATTTGCTTAAGGTGATTGCTGAAGAAGGGGTAATTAATGACAGCCAAATATCGAAAGGATTCAATCGTCTTATTGATCATATTGATGACTTGTCGCTTGACATCCCAAATGCAAGGAGTCTCTTACAGTCTTTGATAAAGAAGGCAGCATCTGAAGGATGGCTCTGTGCTTCCTCACTGAAGCCCGTTTATGTCCCACCGGAGAAACAAGTAGAGGATAAGACAGTTAGGCTTTTCAAGACAAAAGCTACAACTATCATCCAAGAATATTTCTTGACAGGTGATATACCAGAAGTGATTAGTAGTTTAGAGGCAGAAAACACCCTGTCCGCCTCATTAAATGCTATTTTTATCAAAAAGTTGATAACCCTAGCAATGGATCGAAAGAACCGGGAGAAAGAAATGGCTTCAGTTTTGCTGACATCGCTCTGTTTACCAGCAGAACATGTTGTGTCAGGCTTTCTTCTGTTGATTGAGTCAGCAGATGACACTGCATTAGATATTCCGGCTGTGGTAGAGGATTTAGCCATGTTCTTGGCCAGGGCTGTAGTAGATGAAGTAGTGGCACCATTTCACTTGGAGGAAATTGAGAATCAGTGTGAAGGGTCAATAGGCAGCAAAGTGATCAATATTTCACGTTCCTTACTCAAAGCCCGCCTGTCTGGGGAGCGAATATTGCGGTGTTGGGGTGGAGGGGGGAGTAGCAAGACTGGATGGGATATTGATGATGTTAAGGACAAGATTAGTAAGCTATTGGAGGAGTATGATTCTGGTGGGGATGTGAGGGAGGCTTGCCGCTGTATAAAGGAGCTTGGGATGCCGTTCTTCCATCATGAGGTGGTGAAGAAGGCATTGGTGAATGTCATGGAAAAGAAGAATGAACGGCTATGGAGATTATTGGAGGAGTGCTACTCCATGGGTTTAATCACGCCGAACCAAATGGTGAAGGGTTTTGGGAGGGTTGCAGAGTGCATGGATGATCTTGTGCTGGATGTACCAGATGTGGAGAAACAGTTCAAGTTTAACGTTGAGCGGGCTAAGAAAGAAGGTTGGATTGATTCCTGTTTTCCCGCCGAGAGACCAGCAGCCACAATAGAGAACGGTTTTGCCAGTAAGGCCTAGAGCTGGAAAATTAGTGAGACCATGACATGGTAACTATATCTTATTGAATATATTTGCACGCCATTATCAAATTGTATGCAACTGCCTTGCATGCTAGTCCACCAAATACATTTTATATTATGAATCATTTGGAGTTTATAAAAATTAGGTTTAATTGCAACAACTGCCCTATACTATTAAGAGTGTATCAGTAATACTCTATTAAGAATTTATTTTGCATCGGGGGTACAAGTGCAATAAAAAATAAAAATTTTGTTCCACTCGTACCCCATATCAAGGGATCTCTCTGCGAAATTTTTATAAAGGGTATTAATAAACACCTAATTCTATAGGGGCAGTTTTTGTAATTAACACCCCAAAAATTAATGCAGACAAACAAACATTGAGTGGCATACTAATAGAAATACTAATCTAAGGGCTAGTTTTTTTTTTTAAAAAAAAATCATCCCATGGACATTGATCACTAATGACATATCCCTAGAATAGTTTTGCAGATTATGCATTTAGTTTGTGGTTCTTTGATCAATAATTTTCAGGTAGTGACATTTTTTTTTTTTTTTTTTTTTTTATCTCAAAGGTTGATGCAGTTGGTAATACAATCAGAAAATGGATTATTATTTCTATGGATTTGATGGTACTCTCATTTTTACCCTCCTTTTGTGGCACTCCAAATTGTTATTATTGGGCTACTATGGCCAGAAACCTTGAGCCATTTAAAGTTTCCCCATTATTTTTATTATTATCATTAATATCTTGACAAGTTTGAATAATTTTAGGTGGGACTTGTTTTAGATCATTGTTGACATTCTTAATCTACATGCGCCGACTGTTCTGAGTATCATGCGCAGGTCATAACTTTCATTCATTGCGTTCTTTCTCCACCAGATGATATCTTCGTTCGACCTCTCTGTTCTCGTATTTGTGGAGTCGAAGCTAATCGAATTCATTCTTGATGTTCATTCTTACCTCACCAGCTGACTCAATTTGGGGCACATTCAGTTTTGTTTTTGAAGGAAGGGGATAGGAAAGATATCTTCTTATCATCTTGCATTATTTTGCAAACTCATTCCTATTTGTACTGTTATTTCGGAGACATAAGCAACTGAAATAGTTTTTTCTCGACATTATAATTGATTGATTCAATAATGGCCAACTTTGTGAGCATGTACCTGTGCACTCTCATGTCTGTCAGATTGTGTGTGTTAGTATAAATGTAGTGTAATTGATGTTAATTGTCTTTTAAATTTTGCCAATTTCACTGAATTATCCGAAATATTCTTCACAAAGGAATGTATTTTAACACACTGATTATGAAATTATGTGCAATTGTCATATAATCTTGTAAACACTAGCTTTGCATTTATTTCGTTCTCGAAGAAACATACTTTACTTGTGTTTATTTGACAGGTTTTTTAATTTTACTGCCTACACTGATAAAATCTGCATCTTAAACAACAAGCATCTTGCAACTATTCTGGTGACATTGCAGCAGAACCCAGGATAATTATCAGAAAAAGCTAGCTTTTTAGTCTGAGAAATAAAGAGTGAATCATTTTTTTCAAATATCATTTCCCTTTTATTATTATTTGTGTATTAAAATGTAAATATACATGTATGCTCTCTTCAGTTTCATGCATGCAGGAGCAAGTAGTGGATTGTGGCGACCAAGTATTCAGAGTTCTTGAATCTGGGAGGCAAAATCAAATCATAACAAAATGCGAAGATATGCAAGGAGTTAGGTTATGCTACTATTAATAGTATTTCGGTATTTCGGTGTGGATACTATTAATCAAAATTTAAGAATGAAAATCCAAAATGAAAAACCATTCCGATAAATGTAATCAACCCTTTATAAAGTATTTATTAACAAAATTTCATAAAAATTTAAATTTATTTAAACCGGAGATTAAGTGCAAATAAAATGAATGCATCAAAAAGGAACTGAAAATTCACTAATTTTGGATCTATTTATAAATAGAAGCCGATTCTTATGAAATTTTATTTGTAAATAGTTTATGAGTAACAATTTACATTTATCGGAATGGATTTTCATTTTAAATTGTCTATTCTTAAAACTTGATTAATAGTATTTGGATACTATTTATAATAGTCTAGTCTAACTTGATAAATGAGCAAACATTAAACTATCCCGAACCAAGTAATTACAAATCTATTTTCATATATATGAGCAAACATTAAACTATCCCGAACCAAGTAATTACAAATCTATTTTCATATAAATCACACAGCCACTAGTCAGGAGATCACTGCATCATTTTTACACAAAAGAATGCTCCATCCCACATACAAAGCCTAGACGGTAGAAGATAACACGAGCTCGAGCTTCATCAAAACTAAAGAGAGAAGCCGAGACCACACCACGACGAAGTGATGATTGTGATATTGGCCAAGATCAAAAGAAGCACTTTGACCTTTGAAACATCCTGATGAACATAATCACTTTAAACCGAGAAAAATCCTCTGGGAGAGCTTGAGTTTATTGATCTTCAAGCTTTCGTTGCTCAGGCCACCAATACGCTGTTTTGGTTGCTGCAAGTGGACTGAAGCATATCACCTCCTTTGGACTTCAGGCGATCACTAGGAGGTTCAACCACTCCTTCAGCAGATTACGTAACGATTCCCTGCAAAATCCCTCGCTACATCAAAATTAAAAATAAGGATGTGTCCAAGAGACCATTATAAAAAGGGTTAATTATAGTCAGACCCCTTATAGTATGGAGGTCTGTCATTTAACACTCCTGAAATTTGAAATTTTTAAAAAAAACCGCTGGACATCTTAACAGCGTTAGTGTTTAGGACACGTGATATGCACGTATTATAAAAAGTCTAAAATGCTCCTAAAACTATATCTTCCCTCTCTTCATTCTTCCCGACATCAAGTTTCAGTAGCAGCAGCAGCTTGCAGAGCTGCTACAAGTTGCTGCAGCAGCAGTGTAGCAAACTGCTGCCTGCTGCTATTGCAGCAGCTCTGTAAGTTGCTGCTACAGAGAGAGAGGGGGGGAGAGAGGGGGGGGAGAGAGAGAGAGAGAGAGAGAGAGAGAGAGAGGAGGGGAGGGGGAGAGAGAGGGAGACATTAGAGAGAGAAGTGTGATGTGCTGGTTTTAAAAAATGGGAGAATTAAAATAGGTATTAGATAAAATGAATGTATTTTAGTATAAAAGAGAGTGATAATAACTAACTGTTCACTAACAGGTATATTAAGAGTTTCAAATTTCAGGAGTGTTAAAGTGACATATGCTACATGGAATCTAACTATAATTAACTATAAAAAAATTATATTGGAGTGAGAATGTACTTTCTTTTCAGCTCGTTAACTATGAACTGTGGTTTACCAAAATTTTGCTAATTATATCTTAAGCACGTGTGTATGTAGCTATAGTTAATTGTTTAATTTTTAATTGTTGTGAAAATGGAATTGTATATAAAAGTCAACGGTGTTCAAACTTTTTTTTTTTACCCCTCTTCAATTGGATTAAAACCATTTTGGGATTTATAATTTTATTATGTATTATTGGAGGAAATGTCTTGTAAATTCTTATTAAAAAAAGATGGATGAGTAACTATTGAAGGGCTAAAAGTGTAAAGTTACAAAATATCATTATTTTTTAAATTTAAAGTTGTAGAAATGCGGGTGGAAAATGAGGTGGAGAAAAATCTAAATGGAAAAGTAAGAATATTTGGCAGTCTAGAATTTATACTCCATCTTAAAGATCCCTATCTATTTGAACCCTAATCTTAAGAAGACTTTAAAACATTCTTTAGCAAACAACCTTTTTTTAAAATTGAGCGAGATTTCCCCAATTTCCCATATTTGAGAAATTTTAAAATTAGGGGGTGATACAGGCAAATTCTTTCTTTTAAAACTTTTATTGCTTTCACTGTCTTCCAAATTTTTTGTTCAACTGCAAGTACTCTGAAAATAAAAAACTGCAGATCAAGATGATAAAGATATCACGGACCAAATAGGGAGTTTCCAAAGGTGCACAATAATTTTCCTAGTGAGCTCACTTTTCAGTATTTTTTTTATCCGGACTATAAAATGGGCTCACAAAGAAAAATGGTGTGCTCCTTAGAAAACTCCTACCAAATTTAACATTGACCAAACTCACTTGTTCATATGATAGTGCAGTATACCAACCATTGTACCTAAAATGCCAACCATGATGTTAACATAACATAAAAGTTGCTGCTAGAGAAGTAACAAAATAAAGTATTAATACTTTTCTCCAACAACTAAAAGAGGAAAAAAAAAGAAAAGAAAAGAAAAGAAAAGACTAATCACCCTACAAGAAACCAATAAAAGTTGAAATGCCATTCAGAAACTCCTACGGGTTTACAACACTTGATTACTTTGTACATCACACATATCAGCAAACCAAGATGAACATCTTGAAACTTATTGGAAATAATCACAAGTCATATTTCGTGCCAGATTGGAGATACAACAGTTGATAGCAGACTGGGATTCTGAACTGTTGAAGTGAGTTAAGACAGGAATTTAACGACAACACAGGAGATGTCATCCTTGCTCTTCCTGGCGACGGCCTCTTCTGTCAGACGCTTGGCCGCTGCCCGCGGGTCTTTTATGTCTTTGATAGCATCCACTGCCTCTTGGTTCGACATGACCTAGACGGTTAGAAGGGCATGCCTCAGGAAATTTGATTGAGCAAAAGAGCATTGGTCGATATTCTACAACAGGCAATTGAAAATATTACCTTCCATAATCCGTCACTTGCTAGAATAAAGAAATCTGTGTCGGCATCAATCGTCTCCTCGACCACATCTGGATCAGAACTGAGGTGCGCCTTTAAGCTCCGATCACCAAATGCCCTTGCCACTGCCAGCTGACCATCAACACGGGGAACATCTCCTGAATAAAAAAAATGTGTAATTATGTGCCATAGACAATTTGTCTTATTCTTGGAAAAATCAATTTCTTCCACAGAAAATTAACATAAAACAAATATATTTTGTTCGATCAATGGTTAAGCTGTGTGGGCTGTCATATATAAGAATATGGGCTCGAAAATTACAGTCATCCAAGGACAACCAACTAGGTGTAAGTTGCCCAATAAACTCTCCAGATGCAACCGTGTGGGTATGCACATAAACGCACAACATATCAAAATGGATAAGTACCTATGTATCCACGAAATACAAACATCACTATATCATATGACAAAAAAAAAAAAAAAAAAATTCTGAGGTTAGCATCATCATCACAGTGAAGATTGAACTCAACTATGTCTACATATGCATAAATATATAAATATAGAATATGACAAAAAGTACTGATGTTAGCATCATAACAAATTCCATGTCCTGTTCGGAGCCCATCTGTCCTCCCATCGCATCATCTAATGATACGAAATTTCTTCCATTTCACTTAATTGTTGCTTGCCGTGAATGCACGCCAATCGACAGATTGATCCCATTGCTCACCTGTTACATACTCTCCCAAAGTTTTTAGGGTCAGCTCCGTGAATCTTCTTCCTCCATTTAGACTGCAGAGCGCTAGGCCTCCCATGTATGATCCACGGCAGAGAAATGGATGGGTACAGAGAGAACAAGGGTCTATTTTGCTCCTCCTTTAAAATTTTAAACTCCCAAAAACATTTTTAATTGCAATAAATAAAAAGGAGGAGGTTTCCTAAGAAAATGTAAAAATAACTTCAAATTCATAAATTTGGCTCCTGATTTCAAGGGATACTTATCTATTGATTTTCAGAGGACTAACATGTATTAAAAGTGAAATGTGATATAAGCATGTATAAGTCAAATCAAACTTCTGAAACCCAGTAAATAAGCATGTAACTCATTTTTTTTGGCAGAAAATAGAAAAACGCCTCTTAGAATGTCATAATATTTTAAACGGAAACACACCGAGTTCACCATGAAATTCCAAGTTCTGATAATGTTGAAAATGATGCAGATCATTATGAAATATTCAAACATTCATGAAGGAGTAGATCATTATGAAATATTCAAACATTCATGAAGGAGTAGAACTTCAAACATTCAGGAAGGAGCATGACATGAGTGGTAAAATTAGGCTCTGATGCAGATCATTATCAAATATTCAAACATTCATGAAGGAGTAGAACTCACAACGTTCAGGATGGAGCATGACATGAGCGGCAAAATTAGGCTCTGGAATAGTAACTAAATGCCAGGTCCTTTGATTGGTTACTATGCAAGGTCCTTTGATTGGTTACAACAAAACCAATGGTTTCAAGCCCAACTCTTCCCAATACAATGAACTGGTAATCTAAAATGAACACCCACACCTGGCACACCAGTCATCACCGCTCATGACATGTAAATTGCCAGAAAAAAGGACTGAGTTAATGTCAAGGACACTAGTTCTCTTTGCATTGTTCTCACAGAAGCAGTGTTCAAGCGAAAGAAAACATGTAGACCTATGAGATAAAATTAAATAAAAAATGAGCATTACCATATTTGTAATCGTTCTCCAATCACAAATATGGAAACAGATATTATTCGTAAATGAAAACTATATGCATATTATATTGTTATGTATGACAGCAAATTGGATATTAAGAATAGATACGGCAACAAATTGGAAAGCATTTTATACTAGATAAAGAAAGAAGTAAATAAAAAAGCAGATTGTAGCTCATCAGATATTAGCACAAAACAAGTATGACCGGAAAAAGAATGTGGATACTTATCAAATATGAGTATTTACATATTTTTACATATCTTACGAGCACAAGTAACTAAAAAAAAAAAAAAAAAGGCAGATTGTGCTTTTATACGAGCACAAGTAACTAAATAACAAAATATCTCTCACATGAATATATATCTTCAACCTAATTATAATCTATGAGAAAACTGTAACTATAAGTATGGGTTCATTGTCATCTACATACTACTTATAAAAGCACTGGCTGAAAATAATAACTCAATCAATTTTTCCTAAGTTGAAATAAAATCATTTCTCTTTTTAAACTTTAGAAACATACAAAGTTCGTATGGATAATAAAGTTTTAAGGATCATCCTTATCAGATTCTTATAATATCCATCTTTAAAGTTAAACAAAAACATAGTTATCTTATATACTTATGAAATATTTATTTTTCTTATCTATTTTTTAATTTGGATATATAGATAATAATTTGAGTATAACTAAGAAATTTGAATGTATAATTGGATAAGGCCTTACTTGAAAGTTCTTAAATAAAGTAGAATATTATAGAAGCATATTTTAGAAATGACACTTTTAGATAAGCAATTAATATTTGATAAGCATCTAATGTCACTAATATTATATTTTATCTATTCTTCTCTTTAACAACAATAACAACTAAGCCTTTTAAGTACTTGAGATAAGCTACATGAACCAAAAGAAAATCATGTCGGATCGATCACGTGGATGATCCTTGATAGAGATTTGATTAGGATTTGATTAGGATTTTGTTAGATTTGGTATTATCTTGTTGCATTAGGATTTGATTAGAGATTTGGGTAGATTTGGTATTATTTTGTTGCTTTAAAATTCTCTATATATATGACTTGTAAAACCCTAATTTGAGAAATATAGAGTGAAATATGATATATTTTTTTTTTTTAGAGCATGTGATTTGCTTTATCAAATCTTTTTTTGAGTGATTCGTGAGAGAGTGGGCGTGTGATTCGCCTGGACGTGAGGTCCAAACCCTAATTTATCCTTCAAAACCCTAAGTTCTTCCCCAATTCATCCACCACAAACCCTAAATCGCTTTCGTCCGCCGTCAAATTGGTATCAGAGCTCAAGATCCACATTTTCAGGTATTAGAATCCAAATCCATCTCCATCTTCTTTTTTTTTTAATTTTTTTAGATTTGAGAAAAAAATCTGAAAAAAAAACTAAAAAAAAAAATCTGGCAGTAGATCAGATCTGAAAGAAAAGGAGCCAAAAAAAAAAAGAAAACGAAAAGAGAAACAGATAAAAAAAAAAGAAAAAAAATCGAGTGAGAAAAAAAAAAAAAGAAGAGAGAAAGAGATAAAAAAAAAGAGATAAAAAAAAATCGAGTGAAAAAAAAAGTAAAAAAACAAAGAGGAAGAAAAAAAAAAAAAAAACCAAATTTCCCCTCTCCTCCTACAGCAGCAGGCAGCAGCAAGCAGCAGTTGTTTCAGACCCGTTAAAGAGAATCCAGACCTATTAAGGGTTTTTTGGGTGATTGTGAAGCTATTTGAAGCCCGGTTTGCATCGGATTCAAAATATAATCGATACATTCCAATTTTGGTATTTCTGAATTTAATTTAAATATGGGATTCATATTTTGTGAAAAATACATCAACACTGATGTCGATTTCAAGCAAGTGGAGTGTGATATATATGATGCAGTCCCATATTTTCATGGTTATAATGACCCTAATGGTTGTGAAAATTGGGAAAGCAATTTGGAATAATTTTTTTGTTATTTTCCTTTGACTTCAGAGCAGAAATACAACTATGTTAAATTGAAGTTAGTTGGAAAATGTTCTGATTGGTACCTCAGCAATTATAAATCTCATCCAACTTGGAAACGGTTGCAGTTTTTTTTTCGTGCACGGTATGCACCGCATCTTGTCTTTAAACAATGTTCAAAGTGTGAAGGATATGGACACTCTACTCATCAGTGTCTTTCTATCAAATGTTCGGCATGTGAATAATTTTGGCATTATGAGTATGAGTGCCCTAAAAAGAGTCCAGATACCGATATATCCGCTTTCGAGATTTTAGACAATGAGACCGAGTCCAGCATACAATTTACCACAGATCCAAAAGTTGATGATTCAATTTTTCTTCCAGAGCCAACTACAGAAACATTCATTTGCCATGTTCATGAAAATCGTGTTTTCAGTGACTTTCCAGCTCACATTCCAAATTCTTTATTTTCTACAGAAGCGACAGATTTTGACTCCTCTCCAGACCTTCTACAATTGTTACTGTCGCCACCATGGAAATGTCAGATAGCATACATTTGGCTTCTAAACTGTTCGATTTTCCTATATTTAGTTCGGTGGAAAGGTTTGCCAGATTTCGAGAAGATTGACCAATTTCAGTTGATCGTACTTGACTTTCTTCTTATCGCTATTCACCAGGTGGTGAATATTTCCAAGTGCGGGAGAATTGATAGAGATTTGATTAGGATTTGATTAGGATTTTGTTAGATTTGATATTATCTTGTTGCATTAGGATTTGATTAGATTTGATTAGAGATTTGGGTAGATTTGATATTATTTTGTTACTTTAGAATTCTCTATATATATGCCTTGTAAAACCCTAATTTGAGAAATATAGAGTGAAATATGATTTTTTTTTTTAGAGCATGTGATTTGCTTTATCAAATCTTTCTTCGAGTGATTCGTGAGAGAGTGGACGTGTGATTCGCCTGAACGTGAGGTCCAAACCCTAATTTATCCTCCAAAACTCTAAGTTTTTCCCAATTCATCCACCACAAACCCTAAATTGCTTCCGTCTGCCGTCAATCCTTCTCCACTCACTCCTATCAAGTAACATATCATCATTTAAATCTTTAGTATCTATATCTTTCCGTATCACTTTCATCCACATTTTCTTTGGTCATCCATTCACTCTTTTAACGTGTCTTATGCATATAAATTCAACTCGTTGAACTAGTGCATCTATAGGTCTATGTTGCATGTGATCAAACCATCATAAGCGATTTTCTTGCATCTTCTCTTCTATGGTGACCATATCTATCTTAAAAAAAAAATATTTCTCACTAACCTCTCTTAGTGTTACCACACATCTAATGAAACATGTGCTACTTATTCCTCCCTTAAGACAAATTATACCACATTTTAGTCTACAAAAATATTAACTAACCTCATCTTAGTGCTCATTACATTTCGATCAACAATTTTGCATACTATAAAATTCTATTTAATTGGCACTAGATCTTAAGTAATAGTTAGATAAACGCGTCATAATTTTTATAATTAGATACGTTATTTCTCTATAACATAAATTCCATATTTAGTAAGAACTCGGATAAATAATTTGGCATCAAGTTATTTATAATATTTAACTCTCTCTCGATTTTATAGCTAAACCATTTTCGTTCACAGATTATACGAAATAAGTTAATACTTGCTTCTTCTTTTTTTGCCAATCCAAGTTGCTTCTTTTTGATAATTTATATAACTATCTATTTATAAATACTTTTTTTTTAACTTTTATCTGTTACTTAGATAAGCATAGATACAATCTAATCATTCTAATTTGGGTTTTAAGGCAAATATTTTTTATAGTATTTATAATTATTATCTCAACTTGCATTGTATGTATTCATTAAACTAGTATATTAAAAAAATTAGTGTTAATTGCAGTGAGAACCCTTATACTATAGAGGTAGTGTATTACCCCTTAAATTTAAAACTCTCAGTTTAGTATTTGGACTCACAACGTCGTTAGTCAATAGTCTACTATTCTCACCCCTATTTAACTTAACCTATACTTTTTTTAATAAAATATCTAGATTACCATCCTCTGGACATATTTTGGGTGAGTTCTTAGAGAAGGCGATTTCATAAAAAAAGTGCAGTTTAAATTAAATAGAGCAATTAGTAGACCGTTGATTAACGGCATTAGTAGTTCAGGAACTAAATTGAGAGTTTTAAACTTAAAGGGTAATAAATAACACTACCCTATAGTACGGGGGTCTCACCGCAATTAACCAAAGAATTTAAAAAATATAAGTTCATTCATCTACGATTTAATTTTACTTGTTAAGTTCTGCTCATATTAATATCAAGGTCAGTTAGAGATGGCAATAAAGGATCTTACCATATTTTTGACTCAAGGTCATTTTCAAAATATAACACTGACTAAAAATATTTCAAAAGTAGTGACGATCCAGATATTAGAAACTATTATGAAATTCTACTCATGGATTTTCTTGGTTAGCAAATGTACACATTATCCTTTCTTTAAAGATTAACAAAGGATGCTTAAATATGCAACATTTGTATATTAATTCATGTCCATATCAACATATCTCTATAACTATCCCAAATTTGCAAGAATAATTATTTTCCAAATCCAAATCCATTTCCCATCAATATACGCATTACTTAAAATTTTAAACTAAAATACTAAATAGATGCATCTGTATCTGAAAATGTTAAGCAAATTCAAGTACAGAAAACTAGAACCATGTCCATTTTTAGATATAGATTTTAATATTAGTACATTTTCCAAATACATTTGATATATTTGCATGATCATTTATGGTTCTGAACCACTAAAAGCTGTTAAATTCAAATGTGTAACAAATGATAGGTGCCTGTATTTACATTTACATTGTCTGTCATCAATTTTTAATACTCCATAAAGTAGCATAATGATTAGGAATTCACGTTCCATCGAAGGGGTCAAAGTTCGGAACATTTGACTACTCTGACCTGGAAGGAATTTGACTGTCGAGCAAAGATAGAATCATATCGACTACTTCTGAGTCGGTCAGTTAGGTCCGCTGACAGAGTCAGTCAGACTTGGCTCGTTCTCGTTATTTCATCTTAATAAAAACTCCCATTGTCTTCTTCTTCGTTTGATCCTCTCAATCAAATGAGCTCTCTGCTCCTTTTTGATTTTTTCTTCAGCCAAATCACTGCTACGTTCTCATTATCATCATCGACATTGATCTTGACTCTGAGATAATTGTCGAAGTTCCATCTTCACATATACCGATGATATTCATCATCGTGGCCAGCTCCTCCACCGCCACCATGATGGTCATGCTTACATCACTATCTACAAATCCCCTTTCTATTATTTGTTGCTTTCTTTTTCTTTTATTGAGCAGGATTTATTACCATCATACAATGCAAAACCCCTACTTTTTGAGCAAAGATTGGCCAGAAAGACAATTAGAGAAAAGGAATAGGAACAAAGGGACTTAAATTTCCTTGTAATGATGACAATAGTATTGTATTAATAAATGTTCTGTTGTTCCTCTTTTAAAAAATCAGAAAAGACATGATGAAGTCCCTATGAGAGTGTTTTGGTCTTTACATTAACATATGGCATGCATGAGCTTAAAGCTGTCCTCTCTGTCTCTCACTCAGCCATCAGTGGGATTCAAATTTCTCTCCCCCCACGTCACATCAGTGGGATTCAAATTCATTTCATTCATTATTTTTTTTCTATTAATGAATTTGACTACTCTCTCATAGTCTCATACCTCTTTCGTAGTGTAATTCAATAAAGATGAAGAGGCATGTAGACATTAGAACCCAATCAATTTTGGGAAATGCACAGCCAGTCAAAGTTGGTCAGACCAATCCAACCAACTCCGACAATTTAAACTTTCACATATATGGCTCCACCAGCATCATTCCCTACTCCGACCAATTCGGCCAAAGTCGGTCGACTTGGTCAGAGTCGATTATAAATGCGCATCCCTAATAATGATTCCCTTTCTATGTGCTTGTGGACACTGAATATATAACTAATTGAGTTACTTTTTCGTAATCTTTCACTTTGTGGTCATGCAAGCAGCTCATATTGCTCAAATCTCATGGACAACGACTAGTTAAAACCTTAAACAGTTCCTGACCCCTTGATTTAAGCCCCAATGTAATGAAGCCAAGGTGGAGTATTCAGACAGATGACAATTATTGATTAATGAAAATTTTTTATAATAATTATTCTAGCTCAACATAATAACAGGAATCTTTCAACCAGTCTAGGAAAAATAAAAAATTACTTAAACACTTAACAGTGAGGACAATACATCTTACACTAAAATTAATGTGTTAGGTTAAAATGTTATGTTCATTGTATGCCTGTCAATTTCGATATTCTGGTCTCAGTCATCAATGAAAGATAACAACTGAATTTGAACGATCTCATGGTTCTTATTGACTTGTGTAGGCCCCTCGCAAACTATAAGTAAGAGTATTTGCATTCAATCCTACCAAATAAACAATCGTCACTTAGATGTATAAAATTCCGAAAAAAAAATAACTTGCTCCAGGTCACGCATGGAGTTCCAAAGGGACATATATGTAGAAGTACGAAATGGTTGAAAAGTATTTAAGATACAGTAGTCTCTAATAAAGAATCTCCTTTAAGTGGGAGATAGCGGTAAGCTCAGTTTGACATGGAATTGTAGTAGCCATGACCACCGAGGTTTCAGATGTTTGATCACTGTGAATCGGTAACTACTTATAAAATCCATTCTTTTGCTTTAAACTACAGAATATAAAAAGGCCAAAGGAAGATGCTTACCGGGAAGGTTAGAGACAAAACCACCTTTCATTTCAATTGAATGCCGCTCCTTGCTAGGTTCATGATCAACTGAAAGTTGTTTAGCCACACCATTCTTGCTGATCACTGCTCTCGAGTCTCCTACATTAGCTACTACAAGCTTCAACCCATCTATTAATATTGCTGTAACTGCAGTGGAACCACCTCTTCCCAATTCTAGAGCTTTCTCCAAAATTTTACTGTCGGTTAACTTGTATGCTTTCCTGATTGCACCTTCTGTGTCAGTCAAGAAGTCAGGCTGTTGCACCAGAAATGTACTAATTGTTAACTGATACTGGGTCTATCATTTAGTATCAATGTAACATAAAGTTGTCAACAAGGACATACAAAGAAGCAATGAAAGCAATATAACAAGACACACCAATAAAATATATAATTTAAATTTAGATCAACAATGACTGAATGGAGGAAAAGTACACGCAGTCTTCACCTCTTTCAAGATGTTGTCAAACAGATGGGCTTGCAAGTAATCTGGAACATCATGGCCCAAGTGGCCATCAAATATAGCAAATAAACCCAACTCAGAGTCGTCAACTTTTCTATATTGCGCCACCACATAATCCTCCATTGGATGACTTGATTTTCCTTTCACTAGATGGTATCCATGATGGACCTTCTTTCCTGACATCTTTGCCTTGCCCTTTCCAGTTTCTGATGAAGATGAACCAAGCCCAGCTTTGACCTAAAAGAATTATGTAAAGTCTTCATATTCTTGAATCGTAGTATGATTAAAATCTTGCACTGTTAACTATAAGAACTATTCCCACAGCCATAAAGATGATAAAAAAATTTCAAACAAGAGTGGTGCACATAGCTAAGCATAAACTTAGATACAGAATTTTGCAGAGATGTATGTGTAACATAGGTGCATTAAAGACATTTAAGGAAACATCAAGGAAATGTACAAGACTGTACTGAATTTTGGGTATATATCTAAATTATTCTATCAAGATAGAAAAATAGCTGATGAAATCTCAGAGGCTATTAGGTAAAAATATAAGGACTCTTTACGATATAACTTACGCATTTAACATTTAGAATTTTACATAATAAGGCCATCTCTGTGCTCGGCAAATTGTACTGATATAAATAATAAAGAGATCCCAATGACCACAAAATAAAAACAAAGGTTACATACAAGGTTAAAATAGAATAAAATAGAAGAATTACCTACAAAGCACAAGTTGCAGGCAAGCATTAATGTTTATAAGTTTTCAAGTTAGCGCAACGATGTGATGTGCAATTAAGCCTAAATCAGTGTTCCCTAAATTTACGAACACCAGGGGATCATGATGAGGAGCCATCAAAAGGTCCATTCAACTCAATATAGCCTCTTAAAATTTAGAAAACACAATCAAGGATATGCAAGTGATTAATCATGTATCAGCTCAATTATCTTGTGGTTGCTTATATCAGTATCAACTATCAAGAAATGTACCATAAATTCATAACACTCTGAACTAGAAGGTGGGCGATAATCGCCCTTCAGTTTAGCTCAGTAAACAACTACGGACTCACATTATTGTTGTTACTCCCAGCCAACAGCTGGTCTCTTCTAAATTGTTTTGTGTTCTCTATGTCTCTACTAATTCTTTAAACTGCGCTTAAACTGAACGGTACGCCTACTGAACAGTTTCACTGTCCAAGTTTCAAACCTCACTTTCCATTGCGCTTCAATGCTTGATTATAACACCACATGTCTCCCCAGGTCTCAATTGCTATCTTTAGATCACTAACCATAAGACCAACATTTCCAGAAGGTAAATTTATAGGATGTATTTAACTTGTATCTGCGTTAAGAATTTTACTGATGCCCTGTCAATGGAGAAGAGCTCTACCTCCATCCCACTCCAATCCTTGCTTTCTGTACGCAAGTAGAATCATATTTTTGGTGGAAGATAAATCTATCTCTGCTGTTTCACTACTTCTATGATAACTGTTCATCATCATCATGAAACCTGTCCCTGAGTTATGTTAAAGCATGGTCCTGCATCTTTTCACGCTAAATTCGGCATGCCTTCAGCCATTAAACTTTCCAAAAGTGGAAATATCCCTGCTTAATATTCCGGCAAGCGCTAGTAACCAAGAAAACAGCATTGTGTATAATTTTTCATCCACAACGCTTACAGAATATCTTTCTCCTCTGGTTTCACATTAAATCCATGAAGCGCAAATTGATATTCAACAGACAGAATTTCTAGGGCTTCTTATGATCTTGCTGCATATAGGAACCAAATACGGAAAGAGGAAATTCAAGTTCCTCGCCTCAGAAATTTCAAAGAAAGGGCAAATTTTTTCCATCTCCCCTTTGTCCTCGACACTGCATACCCTATCATCTAGGTTTCATGAACCTTGTCAGATTGCAAGATTTGGTGATTAGCTAATTTCTTAAAAAGAACAGCGGAAAGCAACTCTGTAGGTATTCAATTAACCTACCAATTTCATAACTTGTACAATTTCTAGCAAAAACTATTGACAGTTACCAAAATATTTCAAGGTATTATAGCTAGGGATCCACCATCAAACTCCATTAAGAACTTCAACGACTGAATTAGGGTTTTGCTACCCACAACCTATATCAATCTCACAAGCTATAAAAAACACAACATTTATGCAAAAATCATTAATTAAAATAATACAGGAAAAAAATTGGTAAAAATACTTACTTTCATCTTTTGCAAGATCTCTCTTCCCGTCATTTTGAACCCACAAACAAAAATTTTCGAGCTCTCGTTTTGAGTTTTGGTTGTAACTTCTGAGGTTTTATTGGGAGTTTCCGTAGGGGCACACGTTTTTCTGATAAGCCCACACTTTCTTTTGAAAACAGGGGATTTTTTCCAGTGAGCACAATTAAAATGTCTAAAATACCCTTCTTCATTTTCTATCCCTAGTAAAACCTAACTCTCTCTACTATTCTAAAAAAAAAAAATTTCTTCTTTCTAGATTCTCGGCCACTGTAGATCTCTTCCTAACTCACTATAGAGAGCTTATTCGGTATCGTTGCCGTCACCGTTTGAATCCACTATAGTAAGATTTGAAGTTTAAAAAAAAAAACAAATAAAAACATGCACATATTCGGCGGGAGGGAGAGAGAGGAGAAGAGATCAGGGTGAAGAAGAGGGCAAGATGGTTAAAAAAAATTAAAATTAATCTTATTATATTAGAAAAATTTTAAAATGAGCTCACTAGGAAAATTGGTGTGTCCCTATAGAAACTCCCGTTTTACCGAGAGACGATTTATTACGACAACTGGGGGCGGTGACCGCTTTTTCTGAAGCTGCGCACGTTAGCGGGGGGTCACAGGCGTTGAAGTGGACGTTTTGCGCGCTGCCTTCTCGAAATTTTTTTTTGTTCTTTTTATTATTGCTTTAATTATTAGTTTTCACTTCGTTGGATCGAGTCTCCCTTTGTAGAGACGGGATGACTTTTCCTAGTCGACGGTGGGGCCCACAAACCGTGTTCTTTTTGGGATAAGTCCTTATCGTATTGGTATACGTCTCTCGTGTACCTATTTTTTTTTTTTTTTAAAGAATCCTGAAAAATAAGTGTTTCTTTTGCTAAGAGGATGAAAAAAAATAAAAATAAAAAATAAAAAATGATACTTGAAGAAACATATCAATGTCCGAAGATCTACTTTGTTCTTTTATTTATTTACATCATATTTAGATTGGATATTGAAAATTAGTATGGGAGTATTCATCCTTTTAATTATCTATAATGTATATATTTTGATGTACTTTTTTTATGACAGTACGGCTTGAATTTAAAGGAAGACAGTGAGAATAGACAGAACAAGCACGTTAAATTTAAGTTGAAAGTGAAATAGTGGTTATTGACTTTGAACGAAAAAATTACAAGATTATTCTCATGCTGAATTAGAAGATAATATTTGGTTTCTAATCCTCTTTGTAATACTTTTAATTTAATAATTCCACATCAAATGTAAGAAAAAAACAAAAGTATTTTATTAAGTAATCATAACTAGTATTTTTAGAGAAGAATTTTGTGGAAAGAATTTGTGACTAATTACAAACTATATTTTAATTCTTGTTATCCTTCGAGAGCGAAGCGTGACACTCTTTTAGCATACTATTGGTCTTATGTGCCTTGGATGCAAATTTATGCAATTTATGGAAATTGAAAGTGAGTTTTTAAATTGTGTATACAATTATTTTCTTACTCTATCATTACTTAAAGTTTTCTGGTATAAAATTTTTATGCTTATCTTGAAAATTAGGAGACAACAAGGACATAAAATTGTCATCAATTGGTCTACCTGAAGACTTGGAATAAAAAAAAACATAAATAGTCAAAAGTGGCCACATTTGTGTTATTCACAACGACAAGCATATTCTATAGCCATAGAAAAATGAAACATATTCCCACCTTCCCACAGAAAAGTAAATTTTTTTTTTAATAAAAAAATCGAGGAGTTGACGAATAATTGACTTGATACAAGAGATGAACAGAGTATATATTGCTCATACCTTGCCTTGCAGAGGTGAAGGATATATCCAGGATCTTGCTGATACTTGCCGCAGTCTCTTAGAGATATGTATGTTGCTGATAACTTGTTCCACTGTATAAAATGATTATATTGCATGCCCCTTGCGTTTATTGTGTGTAGGGATGGTAACGGATGCGTCTATGGATCAAAATTTGTCCCACTCTGTATAAAATTTTAAATTAAAAATAAAAAATTTATTTTTCTAATTTAAAATTTTATATAGAGAGAGTCAAAATTTGGCCCGTAGACGCGTACATTGTCATCCCTAACTGTGTGAAATGTGAGTGCTCATCATCAAGTATAATAAGATTAAAAGCAATACGTAAGAATAACTGAGCCTGCAGTTATTTTTAGACTATGACAACGTAAATATGTTTATCACAAACAATCAGCTACCAAATTGATGCATCCAGTTTTCTTCAGAATCGATTAAAGCATCTTTCTCAATAACATGAAACAAAGAGATGGAGTCTCTACCTTATTCGACATGTAATTACTATTTACAAAAACATTCTCTCCGTCTTACGAATAAAGATGGTAATGGATACATCCACGGGCCAAATTTTGGTCATTTCTATACAAAATTGTGAATTAGAAAAAAAATGTAATTTTTATTTTTAATTCAAAATTTTGTATAGAGCAGGTCAAAATTTGATCCATGAAAGCGTTCATTATCATCTCTACTTAGGGAGGAAAACATGGAATAGATATATGACACAATGTATACAATCTAGATTTAACAAACAATCCAAACAAGAGCACCTGAATATATAGTTTCGCTCACACTTAACTGAAAAAGGATGGAACTGCTAATTCAAGAACAGACCACACTTTCTCTAACTGATAGGTTCACTGCACAAACCTTGCATTTTCAATAGCTTCAGTAATACCTGTACGATTGCCATCGCACAAGCATTAGATCAGTGTAATACTCAAATAGTTCCACATCAGATGTAAATAAGAATTAGTATAGTTTATAATAATTTCTATAAAGCTAGTTTCTTATTTTTAGTAAGGAATTGGTGATTACTAATACATTATTTGAACTATTGAATATGTAGATATGATACAGAGATACGCATGTTTCCGCCTTTCTTCTTCTCTCCGCTTCACGCGCAACATAGATGACATCGCTTCTGAACATGAAAATTTAAGCATCTTTACAAATCGAAAAAGATAAATATGAAGTTAATTTGCTGTCCTATGATTACCCATCTGGAGATGCCACTGCTGACCCAAAAATTTAAGCCATTAGATTAAGACCTAACTTTGTATTTAAAATAGACTTTCTTTATCCTATCCGATATGGAACTATACTCACGTATCAACTAACTTAACAGCACAAACTCTTGCACATTGGTGAGTGGCTTCCTTTGTCATTCTGGAAGAGTAGTAGGATCCCTGTCAGCAGAAACACACGGTTTCAGGATTTTTGAATCAATACAAAGAGTAGGCAACTGAACTCACTCTTTCATGTAAGGTTGAGCTTTAAACAGCCTTCTTTCTGCTTCCTCTCTCTCTCTCTCTGTCTCTCTCTCTCTCTCTCTCTCTCCATCCTTTTCTTTCTCCTCCATTTTTCTTTGCATCTCTCCAACTGGAAAGCTTCCGGCTTCGTGCATTCTCTCGGCTCAGGTTTTGGTGGTATCTGTACACAAAGAGGGCAAAAAAATCTCATAAGAAAATTTAAACAGAAAGGTAAATTTTTTATGAGTTGCTGTTGAGGCATGAAATGGCCTTTACCACTGGATAGTCTGTGGTCTAAGGATAAGGGTTAGCCTTCGGAATTCGAGCTTTCTCCTCCTCCAACTGTTTCTGAAGAATCTGGACTGTAAATTGTCTCTCCTTCTGGAGTCCCGTTTCCTGAAGCAATAGGAAAAAGGAGCCAGCAGAGTCCTCGTTCCAAATTCTTCATTTTTACATAAGCGACAAATTTTGACCTCTCTAAACCTTCTACAATTATTATTATCGCTACTATGAAAATGTCAGAAGCATACATTTGGCTTCCAAACTGGTCGATTTTCTTATATTTAGTTCGGTAGAAAGATTTGTCGAGAAAATTGACCAATTTTAGTTGACCGTATTTGACTTTTTTTTATCGCTATTCACCAGGTGGTGAATATTTCCAAGTGCGGGGAATTGATAGAGATGAAATTAGTTATTTAGTTGGGTTTAATTTGATTTGATTAGAAATTTAGTTAGATTTTGGATTTTTAGAGATTTGTTATTATTTTGTTGCTTTAGAATTCTCTATATATATAGTTTGTAAAACCCTAATTTGGGGGGAAGGAGTGAAATATGATTTTTTTGAGAGCATTTGATTTGTTTTATCAAATCTTTTCTCGAGTGATTCGTTAGAGAGTGGGCATGTGATTCGACTGAGCGTAAGATCCAAACCCTAAATTCTTCTCCAATTTTTCTACCACAAATCCTAAATCGCCTCCGTCATGCATCAGTCAGGGTTTAAACAACAAAAGGAAATACAACTCAGCAAACTTAAGATCACGTACCTCTGTATGAAGATGGAAGGGGTTTGGGATAGTGATTCTAAGAATTTCTTGTTGCTCATGTCTAGAAGAAAATTCAGAGTGAAATGAAAGCTGAAAGAATAGACAAGTGCGTAAATTTTCTCTCTCTCTCTCTCTCTCTCACAAGATGGAGTAACTCTTTCCTAATTGTACCTTATCAAACATCTCTGTAACTGCTAACAGAGGACCTAACCTCTCATTAGTTATTTCAGGTTTTGCATTACAAAACAACCCAAGGTCTCCTTTACTCTCAAGAATCTGCAGAATGTATGTACAGAGAAATTAGCACTGGCTACTTGTTTTTGATAAGTAAGCAGTGGTGACTTATGAAACTTGTTCAATATGAATTGATATCGGTAGCGAAGAAAGACCTTCTTATTCAGTGGCCTGGCCTTGAATTTTGGAAGCTTTAGGAGTTCCTCTAGCTCCAATTCCTGGGAACTTTTAATTCTATAATAGAGTAATTGATGTCAATGACCTTGCAAACATAAGGAACACTTTGGAATTAGAAGAAAAATTTAAATGGCTAATGAAGTCAATAGGATATATTATATGGCATACTTTGGAAGTCGTGCTCGTAAAGAGGTTTCAAGATGGGGAGGTCTTGGCTCCGTCAGTCTACATGGGTTGTTGTGATTCTGTTCTGTAAAAAAGGAGCAGCATTTTAGTATAGAAACAACTAATCTACTAAGGATAAGTGAAAGAGCATCAATGACTTCACCTGTGTCGAAGTATCTACAGAGGAGACCACAGATGATGTTTCTGCATGTTGGCTTGCCCTCTCCATTGTTTTCAGATGGAACTCATGTCCATATTTAAGATGGTGAAACAAGCTCAAGATCAAAAATCGAGCATTTTATTTAAGCAGGGCCATCAGTTAAAATGGGTAACTTAAAATGGCCATCAGGTGGATGGTGAGCAGTTCTGGGAAGTGAAGGCTGTGTTAGTGCCTCAAGTATCTACAAAGAGTTCATAAATTCATGAAATGTGATTTAAAGATTCTCTTAAAAGTTTTGAGACTAGGGAGTGAAAGAAAAGCAAACCTTTTTGTTCACTGGGCGAGCTGTGAACTTGGGCATCTTCGCTAGCATCTCTTCTTCCTTCTCTGCAGAGCTCTTCACCCTGATGGCACGGACCCGTTGGGCTGTCTCATTAGGCCCTGTCTCAGTAGTGTTCCTTAGGTCTTGTCAGTTTAAGTTCAGGCTTCCTCTGTATCATTGAAGAGGTAATTTCCTGTGAAATAAAAATAAGTACCAACACAACAACACATAATTTTAGATATAGCTACTCAAGTAATATTATATCAGAAACACTACTTGTAAAGTACACAATAACTAAGATCATCTATATGCTTACAAAAATAATTATGTTGTATAAGAATTCAAATTACAGATTTGTAAGATTCTATTCAGTTTGCAATATTTCCAGAATGAGCAAAGTTAATTTAACAATCTTTCAATCTCAATGAAATAAAAAGGAAGGTTCTGAAGTTGCGGCTGTTTTTTCCTCTGAAAAAATTGCTGCCATTTCTCCAGAGAAGCTTCTTATACATTATTGCAAGAGAGAGAACTAGGTTTGTCTTTATTCAGGCTGTATCTTTCGATGCTTTCACAAATATGACATTTGAAGATTGTAACAAAGATATCAAGTAATTCTGCAACGTAAAACACAGGTGTATTTATGCATCAAAACATCTTTCAAATAAGATTGCAGCCATTGTACATCCCGTAAAATCTTTAAATAGCAACAAGTACACATTTAATCTAGTCAGATATTCAAATAAAACATACATAAATAGATGTATCCTAGTGTCTGGATTTTATGTCCGTATCTACTAAAATGAAGTACTTTCACATGTGAATAACAACCAGTACAAATTTAATCGAGTCAAATATTCAAACAACAGATACATTAATAGTTGAGTTTTCGTGTTTGAGTTTTGAACAATTGTCGTATCTGACACCCCATGTCCATATATGATATTCAAATAAAACATACATAAGTGTCTGGATTTTATGTCAGTATCTACTGAAATGAAGTTCTTTCATATATGAATAACGACCAGTATGAATTTAATTGAGTCAAATATTCAAACAACAGATACGTTAATAGTTGTGTTCTCGTGTCTGAAATTTTGGACAATTGTCGTGACTGACAATCCCATATCCGTATCTGTACCTGAGCAAGGCATTCATATCCGTGTCTACTACTATATTCTTCGATCTTTTAGATAATTGTGGGTGGTCAAGAGCAGAATACTACTTCTCTTAAAAAACAGAGAGGAAGCAAACAAAATTTGTGATTTTTTGCAAATGAATTTAGGACTATAGAACAACAAATATTCAAGAATTTAAAATTTAACTTATTGGGGACAACTTGATATCAATAGTGAAACAGTGTGATTTAGCATAGCACTAGGTGACAGTTTTTTTAGAATAAACGTTAGGTATAAGTCTCATGTGTTCCATTAAATATGACTCAACAAATCTCAGCTAATAGAGTCCCTACTGAAGAGCGGACTAGGCAAAGTACATACAAGAAAAAACCAAAATACAAGAAGCAGAAAACAAAAAAACAAGACCCCTTTGCATAGCATTTCAACTTGAAGATCATTCAGGCAAGAATTGAGATGGGGTTTCAATTACAAACATTTCAATTCCATTAATTAGGAAATAACACAATTTACTTAATAGAGCATTGCTGAAAAGTGGACGGAACATAGTAGATACAACAACAACAACAACTAAGCCTTTTATCCCAAGTATTTGGGGTAGGCTACATGAACCAAAAAAAGAATCACACCGGATTGATCACTTTGATATTCCTTCTCCATTCATTTCTATCAAGTAATATCTCCTTATTTAAACCTCTAGACTCCATATTTTTGCGTATCACCTCCATCCATATTTTCTTCGGTCTTCCCTTCGTTCTTTTAACTTGTCCTACATTGATAAACTCCCATCTTCGTTCGAACTGGTGCACTTATAGCCCTACGTTGCACATGACCAAACCATCGTAAGCGATTTTCTCGCATCTTCTCATCGATGGGAGTTACACCTATCTTAGCACGACGGAACATAGTAGATACAAGAAAAAAAAACCAAAATAGAAGAAGCAGAAAAATGAAAAAAAAACAAGACCCCTCCCTCTAGCATTACAATTCGAAGATCATTCAGGCAAAAAGTTTTTTTAGCACAAACGGTGGGTAGGTCCCCGGCATTTTATTAATCGGAATTTAATGAAACATGGTAGAGTTATAAGTTATAGATATATAAAATGTCACTTATTGTGGAGAGGACTAACCACTAAAATACAAGAAAAATAAATAACAGCAGAAATCTGCAGGACTGAAAGAACCCCTGCGTCACCCTAAGTAATGATCACTGTTGTAACATCGAGATATATGGACAATCAACTACCTATCACTGTTGCTCCATTCCCCAGCTCAATAGTAGAAATACAACAAATATCATTTGTAAAGCCAACACAAATCGCCGTTCGTACACTGTCGCACTAAGCACTCCAGGTGCGAATATGCCACTGTGCGGGGTTCGTCTCATGACAATGTCAAGGAGGCCCAGTCTTGCCAGCCTCTACCATCATTGGTAGCCCGGAGGAGAGTGAGACAGGGGCTTGGTTCCCACTGTTTTGAGTGTTCTTGTCTCTGCAGAGCTTCCTTAATCACGTACATCAACAGTGTCGATAACTTGTCCACAATGAACTTCACAAACATAGCCACGCCAGCAGTCACTGGCTACTGGAACCACACAACCACTTGGGTGGTCATCTTGACCATCTCCGCACCGTCGGTGGGTCTTCTTGATTACGGTGAATCTCGACAACTAACAAGTTCTACACTAGATACCCCCATGCAGTGGTCGTTGATGCGTAGGCACCCTAATAGAACATGTTAGTACAACCCCAAAGAATAGGGCTTTGACCCACGAATCAATAGCTAGAAAGTTTTGCGCCGGATACCCCACGCAATGGTCATCGATGCTCCAGCTAGGCAACCTAGCTGAAACTATCTAGTCGTATGCTATATCAGCATCCCACGCAGTGGTCGTCGATACTCCATCCTAGGCACCCTAGCTCCATCAGCGACCAGTCTGAACTATCCAGTCATATAAATTCTATGTCAGCAGCCCACGAATAGAACATGATTGTATAACCCCAAAGGAGAGGGCTTTGACCAATGAATAGACGGTTAAGTTAGTTCATATGTGAGTATAGTTCCACGTCGGATAGGACAAAAAAAGTCTATGAATTTAAAAATAAAGTTGGGATTTTGACCTAATGACTTAAGTTTTTGGATTAGGCCCATTATGCTCTCTGCCCAGGTTTGATTGCTTTCCAATCTTAAGTTGGTATACTCACAATGTTGTTGATTGTTTTAGTGAGAACGCTATATCTCTGGTCCTTGACTGGAACTTCTTAACCATCTCTGCAGTAGATATGTATCTCTCCTAAATTAGAATCCAAACACATAGGTCATACACACACCTTGCTTGCTAATGACTGTACCCGATGGCTTCTAAGTGAAGAAGCAAATATATCTGCACTAACAGCCAAATCTGGCTTCGATTTGTGAGGCAAAACTCTAGTTTTGACATTCGGAATCTGGCATAACGAAATATTAATGTAATTTTTATTAACAGGGATCTAATTCATGCAAAGCTTGAAGAAAAAGCTTTAGGGTGATAAAAATAACTACCCGTCTAGACCTTCCCCCATCAAGTTTCTGTCTCTTAATAGCTTGATTCCCCTGAGCAATGTCAATAGCCATGGCGGCGACTTTTTTTGCAGTAGTGCTGCCAGGATACCTGTTAAATAAACAAATGGTCACTGATACTATTGAAATATAGATTTTATTCCAGAAGATGATTAGAGATTACAGTCAAAACTCACTTAATTACACTCCTTGGCGGTTTGGTGCCTCTTGAAGACTGAACACAAGGCGTCTGATCTATCATTTTTACTGCTGATGGCCGTCCAATTAGACTAGCAATCTTTTTCGCTGTTTGGTTCTTTGAACTGTTTGGTGCCGCAAATCCTTTGGGTGGAACCCTCTGAGCTTTGGGTGTGCAAGCTTCAGGTGCTCCAATCTTCTTGGTAACTACTAAGCCCTCTTACTTCACCTGTAACTGAAGAAACTGTGGGCGTGCGAGATTCAACAGCAATAGCGGATGAACCAAGAGCTACGACAATAATATTTAGGAAATATTACGGGGAACTTGATTTTGGAATCTAGACTCAATTTATGTACCTGGAGCTGCAACCATAATGGCTGATGGCAGAATGGGCAATGCAAAAGTGTCTTCTTTGCTCCGTGTATCAGTTGACGCACTGAAGTAAGATGATCAAAACAGTGAAATTGAGAGAGGCTGAGATTGTTATTTGAACTAGATTGAAGTACGTGCTAATGTACGAAACGAACCTTTTATCTTCTTCTTTAAGGGGAAAGTTAGTGTCACGACGCTCAACATCAGGCACCTGAGAGCCATTAATGGCTTTCAATTAAACATTAGAAGCTCAATTCTCCATCAAAGAGGCAGAAAACATACACGTAATGTTCATAAACAAAATGCGACCAACTTTCTAATTCAAAGAACATGTTTTGCTGCTGGCGAGCTTCAGGCTCTGCGGCAGCAATCAAATCCTGTGGACCTCTGGATTAAAGGTAACTAAAACTAAGTAATTAAGTTTTTTTTAAAAAAAAAAAGATTAAATCTTTAAACTAACCTTGCTTTTTCTACGGCTTTAGTTGTGTCATATCCTTGATTATTATTTTTTTTTTTTATCAAAACGGCGGATGGAAACCCTATGCGTTCTATTAATAATCAGATAATAAAACTAGAATAAGGTTCGGGTTAGCTATATAGGTTAACCTTCGAAAGCACAAAATAGATAAAAGAAAAATACCAAACTAGCTAAAAAAAAAAAAAAGAATACATAAGTGATACAAGTCCTTCAATAACCACCAGAAGTCAAAAGAGTCCTTAAAATACACCAATCCTCTCCATGAAGAGCAATATTCTTCAATCATGTTTGATCCGGAGATAGAAGAGGGTCGCTGGAGTCTTCACCTGATGTCTCACCTGAAATCTGTATGCGCTCCTCGTCAGAGGGTATATCTACCCAAAGAATAATATCATGAATAATTATGCGTATACATGTGTGTAATGGACGTGCTGTAAAATTGAAAATTCTTTTATTTCTTTTTCTCTATACATTCCAATATAAGGCTGTTGTTAAGGTCCTAACCAATTGTGAAATATTGTCACTAACATATAATTTGTCATCTAAGCTAGTGCATACTCCTGTGTTGATATTGATCCCAAACCTTCCAGCACACTTAACCATAGTTCACAAGTCAAGTGACAATTCAACAATAGGTGATCGATGCATTCCCCATCCCTATTACAAAGAGCATAGATATTCGGCCTTATCCACTCTCTTTTTTGTAGGACATGCCAGGTAAGTAGAGCTTTTTTAATGGTCAGCCAGAGAAACACCCTAATTTTGGGTAGGCAAACAGTCTTCCAAATCCAAGTGAAATCAGTAAAAGCGATTCCACTATCCACAAAATGATTGATGTACATTTGACCGAAAAGACTCCATTTTTGCTCCATCTCCAGTGTGGTTGGTCATCCACCATTTGTGTAGGTGTGAAATTACTAAGTAGAGTTCTCAACTCTCGAAATTGTAACTTTTCAATGACAGAAATTGGGTGTCGAAGATTCAGGTTCCATCTAACTCAGCCCCACAACCTGCTTACTTTGGCCTCTTTGTCCCTAGAAAGTTGGTAGGCCTCCAGAAATAAAAATTTTAGAGGTATTTGAGAGCACCATCTGTCGTGCCAAAATACTATATTGTGTCTATTACCCAACTTAAACTCCAAACCCAGCTAGGCGATATGTCGAGACATCATAATAGCTTTCCAAAATCTAGATGTATTGCACGACTTTCGAGATTTTGTGAGCCAGGTACCCTCCCTAGGACGATATTTTGCAGTCACCAATTTTTAAAACGAGCCATAAGGTCATGACACCAAGTATCACCACCATTTCGCCATTAACGATAAATTGAAAGTCTTAAGATCCAATACACCGAGCCCTCCAGTCTTTTTAGGTCTACAAATTTGTCTCCGTAAAATCCAGTGATATTTCTTGGAATGGGAAGTACCATTCCATAGAAAATTCTTCCTGATACTGTCTATTCTATTTCTCACCCAGCATGGCAACATGAAGAAAGACATATAATATAAGGGTAATATGGATAACACCGAATTAAGTAACACCACCCTCCCTCCCAAGGAGAGCAAATTACTTCTATATCCTTCCAATTTCTTTTCAAGGACATCTAGTAGGGGGTTCCAATCTTATTTGGAGAGTTTTTCTAGTTTAATAGGAATGCCTAAGTACTTAATCGAGAACTCAAGCTCTTTACATCTGAAGATGTCTAATATAAGAGAATGGGAGAGGTTTCTAAGTCCCAGGTTAATGAAAGAACCCTTGGAAAAATTAACTCTTAGACTTGCCTAGGCTTGAAAGCAACATAGCAACCACTTGATATGTATAGTCTCCCGCACGTTACCCCTTCCAAATATGAGTGTATCATCTGGATATTGAAGGTTAGTGATGGTAATGGAGGGGGCCCCTGTGAGGCCGTGTATTAAACGTGCCCTCTCCAACTTTCTACACATTACGTTTAGACCATCAGCAATTAGAACAAAGAGTAGTGGAGACAGAGGGTCTCCCTGACAAAGACCATGTCTCAGTATTATCTCTTTGTCGACTTCTCCATTAACTATAATTTGTGTTTTGGCTGAAAAAAGCCACTTTTCAATCCAAAAAATCCATCTTTCCCCAAAACCACGCAGGCACAGGACCTCAAGTAGGCAATCCCAATCTACCATATCATATGCCTTCTCAAAATCCAATTTGAGTAGAAAACCTCCCGAATTGTTTTTCTTGCAATAGTGGATTACCTCATATGCTGTCGCGATTCCTTCGAAGATATTTCTACCCGCGATAAAGCCGGTCTGATAATCTCCTATCATCTCCTGGAGTCTTCGTGCGACACGGTTAGCTAACAACTTGGTAATAATCTTGATGGTGCTATTTAGTAAAGCAATTGGTTTATAATCCCAAATACATTCTACATGTTCTTTCTTGGGGATCAATGTAATCATCGAATAATTGATCCTATCAAGTCTAACCTCACCCGTATAGATCTCATCGAGCATCCGCTTCAGATCGTTTTTAAGCTCCTGCCAAAAAGTCCTCAAGAAGAAAAGTGGGAATCCATCCAGACCAGGCACCTTGTCAGGACCTAGATTCCATACAGCCTTCTTAATTTTTTCTTCTCGAAATTCTTCCTCCAACTCCACTAAGTTTGTGGTGACGGCCCATGCACCCTCCTTCATTTGAAGTCTAAATGGATTTCCCCCCCAAATAGTCGCTTAAAATGGCGATAGGCCACATATACAAGAGAGGAGGTGTTGGCAATGTTAGCAACGGCTTCTGGAGTGGCGGGAGGAGCAGCGAGCAAGTATTCCAAGGAAGAACTATGGAGGACAGTCAAGGCAAGGGCAACCATTAAGAAGGAGAAGATGGCTAATTTGATCGCATCACTTACAGAGGGGAATAGGAAGAGGAAATTCTCTCCGGCGAGGAGGCCACTTTGTTTGCCCAAAAATTACATCTTTGATTCCATTGCAAAATTGATGAGTTACAATGAAAATTCAGATTACGAAAAGAAAATAGGATCGTTACAAGAACGGGAATATTAATGGATTCCCTTTTTAAGTGGGTTCGGGTGGCGGTGGAGTCTTGCTGCTGCCTCCGTTGACCGTCCGACCAGGAGAAGATGGCTCTGCTCTTTTCCTTGATCTCACGAGCTCGCCCGTAATCGTCCCAAAATCTCCCAATCCAAATTCTCTCTCCGGTTAAATTCCTGTGTTTTATAGACCGAAGAAACTCCAAATCCGGCTCAATTCTCTCCTGAAAAATCGGATCACGGATTATCAGTCCAAAAATAGGAAATAAATAATCGGAAAAGAACGGAAAATAACCCCCGGGTTGGCACCTGCGGGATCGCTCCCGCGGGTGGCAACCCGCGGGGGCTTCCACGGGTTGCAACTCGCGGGAATCCTCCCGCGGGTGGCAACCCGCGGGTGTGCCCACTTAGCAAAAATATTTTTTTTTTTGTATCTACATAACCCCTCCAAAGTTTTCGAAGTTCTGTATTGAACCGTACCGAATTTCGAAATACTTTGGATTCTTTAATTTTGGTTATAGACCTTTTCAAAGATTTGGTCGATAGAGATAACTGTTAACATATTCATTTATTCAATGACAAGCAGAGGTATGATTTTAACGTACTCATTAGAGGACAAGCAGAGGTATGATGTTAACATGCTTATTTTAGGTCAAGCAGAGGTATAATATTAACGTGCTTATTTTAATCCTAATCGTTCAGTGACATCTAGTATGACGAATCAGGAAAAGACAGATGTGACATTAAACGTGTCTTGGAGCTTAACCTATTCAGAGGATCTGGTCGTGATAGGGACAAGCTGACTAAACAGAGGTGACGGTTAACGTATTTAGTTTTGGAATCGGACTATCAGAGGTAACTGTTAACTTGATAGGGAGATAATTTTCGTCAGAGGTGATTTTCAACTTAACGATATCAAAAGCACGTTCATCAGAGGTTGTAATGTTGGACTTGATGAAGTGTGAATTTTCTTTTCTGTCAGAGGTGAAATCTTAACGTGACAGGGGATCGATTTAATTAGGATTTTATCTCTTTTGATTTTGAATTATGATGTCAGAGGTATGATTTTAACTTGACAAATATTTGGAGTGTCGCTTGCTCTGTTGGAGCAAAATGACAAGAAAAGTTTTGCTGTAAGAGGTGAAATCTTAACGTGACAGGAGATTTATCTGATTAGGATTTTTAGCAAACCCCCAGCTATCAACGGGTTTTATTTGCCTTTACCAACTACCGTTTGAGTTGGGCTAGCCATGCTATTCCCCTCAGCATGGTGAGTTGTCAAGGATTTTGTTTGGGCTTAAATGCCAAACTTTTCCTCTTCCTTTTGCCTTAGCAGCTTAGGGCAGTGATGTATTCTTATATTCGGATAAGAATACTGTTGTGACAGATTTGTCGTGGGATTTTTAGCAAACCCCCAGCTATCAACGGGTTTGATTTTGCTTTTACCAACTACCGTTTGAGTTGGGCTAGCCATGCTATTATCCTCAGCATAGTGAGTTGTCGAGGATTTCATTTGGGCTTAAATGCCAAACTTTTCCTCTTCTCTTTGCCTTAGCGGCATTGGGTGATTCATGCTTTTTACCCCCAGCATGGTGGGATTGGCGAGAATTTTATTTTCTTCCCGTAACCTTGTCGGTGTTGGGTAATTCATACTTATTACCCCCAGTATGGTGGGGTTAGCGAGAAATTTATTCTCTTCCCGTAGCCTTAGCGGCGTTGGGTAATTTATACTTTTTACCCCCAGTATGGTGGGGTTGGCGAGAAATTTATTCTCTTCCCGTAGCCTTAGCGGCATTGGGTAATTTATACTTTTTACCCTCAGTATGGTGGGGTTGACGAGAATTTTATTCTCTTCCCGTAGCCTTGTTGGCGTTGGACAGTTCATACTTATTACCCCCAGTATGATGGAGTTGGCGAGAAATTTATTCTCTTCCCGTAGCCTTATCGGCGTTAGGCGGTTCATGCTTTTTACCCCCAGCATGGTGGGGTTGGCGAGAAATTTATTCTCTTCCCGTAACCTTAGCGGCGTTGGACGATTCATCATTTTTTTTTTATTTTATTTTATATATACATTTTTATTTCTTTATCTCTCTCTTTTTTTTTGTTTGCAATGATGTCCCTTTTTTTATATATATATATGGGGGTTTAAATTAACCTCCCTGAGCCCGTTTTTTGGGAATTGTTGTGAGCCCAAGTGGTACCTTTAGACCTCACACATTAAATGTGTCGGAGTTAGCTCTAACTCCTTTTTTGTTCAGCTTTGAGCTGAACTGCTCCAGCGTCAATCAACGCTTGAATTTTATATTTAAAATAAAACAATTTTTTGTGGGGTGACCTACAATCCGATGGTACAGGCAGTAATTCGGATTGTTAGTCTTCCCTGCTTCTTCAGGCCTCTTGCTCTCCCGCAAGTTGAGCATCTTGCGTTTGCTGAGCAGGTTGAATATAGTAGCAGTATGTTCATCCTTGAACGAATACTGCTTTTGAAGTCTGTGCGACTTTGCTGTGTTGCTTGTAGTTGGCCATCTTTTCTGCTTCGGTGTACTTTCACCGCCATTGCCATTATGTCTTTCCCTTTGGAACGGAAAAACTGGAATGGAGGTTCATTTGTACTGCCTCCGCTTGCAGACTGTTGCATTTCGAGACGTCAAAGTATTTCTTCGGCCTGTTCACCCTGCTTAAGTAGATCCTTCCATGACTTGGATTCGACCGAACCCATCTTGTCTAAGATATCGGTTAACAAGTTATGTCTGCAGGTTTCCACAAGCGTATCCTGCGTCATGCCATGTGGGTATCGAACAGAAAGTTCTATGAACCGCTCGACATAAGTTTTGACCATTTCGCCTTCTTCTTACTTCGCTCCTAGCAAAGATAGTATCGAGACTTCAGTATCATCTTCAAAAAATCTGGCTAGGAACTCACGTTCTACATCAGCCCATGATTTAATTGATCCCTGGGGTAGCTGCATGAACCAGGTAAATGCAGGCCCCCGTAAAGTACTCGCAAATATCTTAGTCATGGTCGGATTATTCCCCATGAGATGTCCTGTCTGTGAGAGGAAGTAGAAGATGTGTTGTTGTGGCGAACCTTTACCGTCGAATGACTGAAGGTTCAACGGTTTGTATTTTGTAGGGTAAGGCACGGACTACCCCCACCTCTTGCAGTTTCTTTCGATGAAGAAGAGCTTGTAGTTGATTCTCCATCTTCTCTATTTTTTCCACGTGAGGGTTAATGATAACCTTCACTTCCTCGTCTTCTCTTGAATGAGGAGGCACTTCTTCATCCTCGTCCTTGCTGTCTTCATTTATTTGGAATGGTCGTTTTCCTTTCTGCCGACCAGAAATGGACGACGAGGATTGGTTCCTCCTAGTTTGAGCCAGCAACTCAATTAAAAGTTGTTTCATTTCTTCTATGGTCTCATCTTGCTGTTCGAGACGTTTTTCTTGTCTCTCAAGTCTTTCAGAGACTTCTTCTAGAAGCGCGCCCTCTGGTTCGATAGAAACTCGTTTTGATCCTGGAGTGATTTCCTTATCCGAAGGGTTATTTCCGACTACCTTTTTGCCTTTATTAACCATATGTGATGAGGCGGCAGGTAGATCGGTTTCAGAGCACACCCTCTTTACCGTCTGTATTCTTTTGGATTCGGTGATCCGCTCAAAAACGGACCGTCTCGGATGGCACTCGCAGTTTGATAGAACAGTTGAGATTAACTATTCGCATTGGCATTGAGGAGTATTCTGTGCAGAGTTCTTCTTCCAATTGAGGTATTCTCTCAAATCTTGAGATACTTCTTTATCTCTATTTGCAACCTGACGCCGCTTGCGTCGCAAACTTGGTTCATAATACTGGAGAGTTTGCAATATTTCAGGGCTGGGCTCTTTTCCCGAATCAGATTGTTCTCCAACCCTTCTGCGGATTCTTCTGGAGTGTGTGCTGGCCTGCACAGTTGTACGGGCCTCTCACGCATCTGACTTGTTCTCTGGGATTTGGAGGATTCTATCATGAATATGTTCATCCGAAGAGAAATTTGAAGACCTATCCTCAGGTGAGTTCATGAGCACATCCTTATATTTGTTTGTAGAGGAACGGGATGGTACACCTGAGAGAGTAACCAAAAAGTTAGATGTGCGCTGTGTGCCCACTGCGCGTGTGCCCGAACAGACATCAGAACCAACCCCTGATTTTTCCCGCGGAGTGCAACCCGAGGGAAACCCGCGGTGTGCAACCCACGGTTGGAACCGCGGGTTTGCACCCGCGGTTGCAACCTCGAAATTGCACCCGCGGGGTTGCCCCCGCGGGGTGCAACCTGCGGTTTGGACCGCGGGTTTCCACCCGCGGTTGCAACCACGGGGTTGCCCCCGTGCGGTGCAACCGCCACTTCTGCCTGCGGATTTTCATTTTTAGAATTTTTCTTCTCTGATGTTTCCTGATCTGGATTTTCTGACCGCAATTTTTCAGAGGCACTGTTGAGGCGGGCCCGCTGGGCCTTACGCCTCAGGTCTCTCTTTTGAGAGCGGGTCAGGGACTGGTTTGACTTTTGGCTTGACTTTGGAATGGGCGATAACGCCGTGTTCTTGACAGACGATGACGTCCTGTCAGTTCGAACGGGCGATGACGCCTCATAAATTCTCATAGGCGATGACGCCTTTCCGATGGGCGATGACGCCTCACCTTTTTTCATCGTCACCCGGCGATGACGCCTAGGCTCTGAATCAGAGGAAGAAAGAAATTCCTCATATTTTTGCTGGTCAACTTCTATGACCAGCGTCTCAACCATTGAGCCAATCGGCACCTGGTCGGACTGCGCCACCAGATTCTCTGTGGTAAACAGAGGGGCTCCCACTGTGGTCGCCAGTTCTTATTTGCCCAAAAATTGCATCTTTGATTCCATTGCAAAATTGATGAGTTACAATGAAAATTCAGATTACAAAAAGAAAATAGGATCGTTACAAGAACGGAAATATTAATGGATTCCCTTTTTAAGTGGGTTCGGGTGGCGGTGGAGTCTTGCTGCTGCCTCCGTTGACCGTCCGACAAGGAGAAGATGGCTATGCTCTTTTCCTTGATCTCACGAGCTCGCCCGTAATCGTCCCAAAATCTCCCAATCCAAAAGTCCTCTCTCCGGTTAAATTCTTGTGTTTTATAGACCGAAGAAGCTCCAAATCCGGCTCAATTCTCTCCTGAAAAATCGGATCACGGATTATCAGTCCAAAAATAGGAAATAAATAATCGGAAAAGAACGGAAAACAACCCACGGGTTGGCACCTGCGGGATCGCTCCCGCGGGTGGCAACCCGCCGCGGGATTGCCCCGCGGGTTGCATCCCGCGGGTGCAACCGGCGGGTGTGCCCACTTAGGAAATTTTTTTTTTTTTTTTTTGGGTATCTACACACTCCCGGAAAGCCCAGAAGTTTGCTGAATTTGCGGGAAAAAATGATACTTTAAATACGAGTGCCCATTCATCCACTGCATGTTCTGTAAGGGACTTGGCCATAAAATTGGAGAGTGTCCGATTGCTTCGGAAAGAAAACAGAAGCCAAAGATCGCTCCCAAATACGCTTCTGACTTGATATCAGTTAGCCGAAGGAAGGAACATATTATGGGGTCAGGAAGGCTCGCAAATGGTGCAACCTTAAGCATTGCAACAAAGGAGGATAGCAACATGGAGCAAGAAGTGCCGGTGCCCACTCCAAGAACAAAGCCTGTAGCCTTTATTTCGGTATCGGATCATGCCAGTGAGGAATAACAACGGCTATCCAGAACCTTAGGGGTCTTGTATCCCGGCCATGGAAACCCCTCGATGGAGGACATGAGGGTAGGACTGGCAGCAATATCAATAGAGTTTGCAAGCTTCAATTGGATACTTCATGACAGGGGGAACAAATTCTTGACATACTTTCCTATGGAGGCTGGTTTGTCATTTGTGGCCAGTAGGATTTTGATGCCATGCAAAGACTACAGGGCGGGTTTTAGGGTGTGTAGATGGAATAAAGAAGAAAATGGTTGGTTCTACTCTTTCTCGATGGTGGCATGGGTGGAGATTAGAGGCCTGCCTATTCATCACTGAAATAGAGTGGATATCTGCTAGTTGATGATCAAATTTGCATACATTATTGACATTGATTAGGATACCAGTCTAAAACGGAGATTGAACTGTGCTAGAGTTAGGGTGGGATGTGATAATCTAACGGTTACCCGTCACAATTCAACGCGGTCTTGGGAGGCCAACTCTGTACAATTAGATTGAAAATTACGCATAATCTTTCCAAGAACAGTTCGTTTTCGGTGGGTCTTGAGGGCGTCGCAGTCACCGGCAAGATCGGGGGATCCGATCGACCATCGACTGGGATAGTTACTCTCCCCGTCAGAAAACAATGAAGTTTCACATTGAAGAGAATTGGTAACAGTTCGGAAACAGAGAAAGGGACCGTCACGATGAAGGCGCCAGTCAACAGTACAGTAAATGACAAAATCCATTATCATCCAAAACAATTGGAGGCTAGAATAGAGACAACTTTTGGAGTTGGAAGGGAGAAGAGCATTGACCAAGAAAGATCTCGGGTTGAGGGTCAACTGCCTCCATCGACTGAAATGCAGGAGCCCTCTTTCAAAGTTTCTCCATTTAAGGCAAGTCAAAACCCCAACTTTTAAATAGGAGGGAAAAGTGATCTACAGGAATAGGAAGTGGTGTAGATGGCAGACGACCCACTGGTCATTGATGAAAAATGTTCCAACTTTGGGATCTTGAGGAGAGATGAGCTAGGGAGACTTTTTCTTGATACTAAAGATATCGGTTTACATACCTCTTTGGAGAAGTCGACAACTTTACCCCTCGAAGAGAGAGAGGACAGAATAAGGTTGCCGGATCTGAAGCAGAAGGGGAAGATGGAAGACAGCAAAGGCCGAAGGGAAGGATATAGGGAAGGAAATCAGGCAGGCGGAGCAGTTGGGGAGGAGTGAGATTGATCGGAACTGTTCAATGTTTGGGAAGGGTGAGGATGGGAGTGGGCTCTATCGTCCTCATTTAGCAGGAAGTAGGATTGTTGGTGGGACCCAGTCACATGGGGGAATCAGGGGAAGACAAAATAGATGGGGCAAAATTGAGTGGGAGACGACTTTCTCGTCCTTATTTAAAAGGAGGTAGGAATGCTGGTGGGACCCAGTCACATGGGGAATCAGGGGGGAAAAATAAATGAGGGAAAATTGAGTGGGACTTATTTTTCTTTAGGGGAGCAAATGGAAGAGAGTGGGTGGGAACAAAGAGGGGCCCGCATGAATGATAGGATTATGGAGGAGGTTTGTAACAATTTGGGGAGAATAGTGGGGAACAACAGGTTAGCTGAAGTGAGAGGAATTTCTAATGTTACAAACTTAAACAAGGTGGGCTTGGATGGAGTACAAGGCCCAGTTACAAGTTTGGAGATGGAAATCGCCAATAATGGTGGAGCAGTTGATCTACAAGAAATAAATAGACCGAACGGTGAAGGTAGCTCTAGAAGGCAGTTGAATTTCGGTCAAGAATCTTCTAATAAAAGCATGGAGTACATGGGTTAGTTTGCAACATTAAACAACTTTGATAAAGATTTTGCAAGGGATACTATTGCCAAACTCCTCATGTATAAAGAAAATTTGAGGCAAAATAGACATATCAGGAAAAGACAATCTTCCAGACTACCTAAGCGTTTCAGGGAGATAACGAAGGTGCTCAGTAGGGAAAGGCAGGTGCCACTGAGGACAGAGAAGGACACAACATAAGCAATACAAGTAGAGCTTGACAACCCGACGAGAGTTCAGACAGAGGCAACGGACACCCAAAATCAGGGTGGAGGGAATATGCAAGATAAGGGAAATCTGGCATAGGAAGAAAGGCTGGATGCTCTAACGGGCCAGGGTGGATATGCTACGTCCCTAATCACGCCTTCCAGGAGGAGAAAACGATTGGAAGAGAAGAGAGGTGGACAACATTACCAGCTGGGCCAGGTTGCAATAGCAGGTACCAAGCGAAAGGCAGAACAAACGGACCCTCCTCTAGGTACTACTAATCTTGAGTTTAATATTCTTAATTGTATGCCTGATGATGTATTAATAGCTTTAGCCCATGCCTGTGATATTGATTTGGGGGTAGGAAGTACAAACCAAATACACAATCTCATGATGTTAAAAAATCTAGAGGCTATGTCTTTAGAAGACCAGAAGGAGGGTGTTTCGCCTTAGAGTACATGATAGGGCCGTCTGTGGAGAAGATAACTCACTTGTCTTGATGAATTGCATTTTTTAGAATGTTAGAGGATTGGAAAATCCGGTCAAACGGCGAATGGTTGCGGAAGTAATATGCACTAATAAAATCGATATTGTGTGTATGGAGGAGACAAAACCATCTGATCCTAATCTCTTAGTTTTGGGTTCAATTGCTTCTGGAAAAGTTTACAATCTTTGCATTTTGAACGCAAGGGGAGTATCAGGTAGGATTCTAATTGGGATCAATAAAAAATATCAGATTCTGAACTCCTGAGAAGGAGAATATTGTTTGTTAGTTAGGGTAAGAAGACTAACAGATGGGTGGGTCCACATGGTGACTGCGGTGTACGGACCAAATGAGAGAGAGTTGCGCACACAATTCTAAAAGGAACTTATAACAATCAGAAATAATTATGATGATCCGTGGATTTTGGGAGGAAATTTTAACATCACTAGATTTGCAAGTGAGAGGAAAGGGAAAGACCGGTCACGCAAGGATAGGCAGGAGTTTAATAACCTCATTAGCCAACTGGTCCTTATAGATTTACCAATGTCGGATTGGCTGTTTACATGGTCAAATATGAGGCTTAACTCGGTAATGGCTAAATTGGATAGGGTTAACTCGGTAATGGCTAAATTGGATAGCGTATTGGTTTGGAATAATTGGGAAGCTAAATTTCTTCTAGCAGAGATTAGCTCCCTTCAGCTATCGACTTCAGACTACACCCCAATCCTGCTCACTGCTGGAGAGAAGGAACAAAAAGCGCAGAAGCATTTTCACTTAGAGAGATGGTGGCTGGAATATAAGGACGTACACGACCTAATTAGAGAAAGTTGGGGTCAGCATACATGAGCCATAGATACGGTAGCAAACATCTATATCAAACTGCATCGTTTACGGAAGGTATTATGGAGATGGGAAAGACGCCTCAGAAGATAAGGGGGGAACGAGAAGGATGACATTTTGAAGGAGATTGATATATTAGAAAAATTGGAAGAGAGTCGCTACTTATCATTGGATGAGAACATCAGAATATTACATCTAAGAAGAAAACTTGAAGAAATATATAAGAGGGAGGAGTTACGATGGAGACAGAGAGCTCATGCTATTTGGCTGAAGGAAGGGGATGCAAATACTACATTTTTTCATAGAGGGCAAAAATGCGGCATAGAATGAACAAAATATATCAGCTAACAGTGAAGGATAGACATGTTAGTGGGGATGCACTGAAGGAACACGTATATCATCATTTTAAGCGGTTGTTTGGCAGGAAAAACACATTTTGTATTCATCTGAAAGAGGAAGTTTGGGAGAAGCAGGTGGAACTCTCAGATCTTGACGAAGAATTTCAGGATGAGGAGATTAAAAGAGCGGTATGGAAGTTAGGCTAGGACAAGACGCCAGATCCTGATGAATTTTCATTATTCTTCTTTAAATTCTTTTGGGAAGATGTCAAGAGAGATTTAGTTTGGCTAATGGAAGATGTATTCACGGGGATAAGCAGACTAGATAGAATCAACTACTCGGTCATTACTCTAATACCGAAGAAGTGTTTACCGGGACAAATTGGTGATTATAAACCGATTGCATTGTTGAATAGCTCAATTAAGATAGTGTCAAAAGTACTGGTCAATAGATTAGCACTGAAACTCAAGTTATTAGTGAAGGATTATCGAACAGGTTTCATTGTTGACAGAAATATTTTGGAAGGGGTGACCACGACATATGAAGTCATCCACCAGTGTAAGAAATCCAAAATAAATGGTTTCATGTTGAAACTAGATTTTGAAAAAGCATATGACATGATGAATTGGAACTGCCTGATGGAGACTCTCAGACATAGGAGATTTGGAGCGAAATGGAGATTATAAATTGAAACTTGGTTATATTCTGGGAAAACACAGGTAATATAGTCAACGGTACAGTGGGGAAGGAAATAGTTCTGAAAAAGGGTCTAAGGCAAAGTGATCCCCTCTCTCCGCTATTATTTGTCTTGGTAGCAGATGGTTTAAACTCCATACTACAGAAGTTGAAGAAGAAGGAAGAGATAGCAGGTCTCTCAGGGGCTCCCAACATATCCTTTATTAATTTACAATATACAGATAATACGTTGATTTTTGGACGGGGTAACATACGAGAGGCTATAACCATCAAATGAGCTCTCTGTTGTTACGAGACTTGGTCGGGTCTGAAAATAAACTTTGCTAAGAGCTCGTCGATTTGTTTAGGAGCAAGAAACTTGTCCATGCAACTAATTAGGGAGGCGTTTCGCTGTAAGGAGGAACAATTTCCGCTCACATACTTAGGAATAGCGGTGAAATCAGGAAAACCTTTGAAAAAGGAATGGTTCCCCCTTCTGGATTGCTTTGAGAAAAAGCTGAAAGGTTGGAAAGAAAAATATCTGCCATTGGATGGGAAGGTTGCGATGCTCAACGCGGTACTCTCCTCACTCCTGCTATATTTAATGTCCTTTTTCACAATGTCGAGATGGATGAGAGAGAAAATTGACCGGATCAGGAAAAGATTTCTTTAGAATGGAGTTGATACATCAAACAAATGCCATCTGTCCCATTGGGACAGGTGTGTAGGCCAACAGAAGTGGGAGGTTTAGGGGTCGTTGATCTCAGGACCTTTAATTTGTCTCTTATGACCAAATAGTGGTGGCACCTAATTACGCAGAATCAGGATTCATTTCAGAAGTTATTACTTAAAAAGTATGGCCCGAAGGGAGGCACGTTGTATGGGGAAACAAAGAAAAAGTATAATACATCGGCCTTTTGGAAGGGGATATTAGTAGCAAGACATTTAATTTGTCACAGTTTAGAATATAAACTAAGAAAGGGGAACAAGATAGCCTCCTGATATGACAAATAGTATTTGCAACTCGCTCTAAAGACATTATATTTAGATATCTTTCAGAAAGGCAATGATAAAAATGCCAGGGTTTGTGACTATTGGGGTCGTTCAAGATCGAGATGGAATTCAATGGCATTATCTGGACAGGATTTTGTCAGACTAAGACTACTAAAACAACTTAAACCCCTCTCCATCAGAAGAGGATAGACCGATTTGGAGATGGGAGAAGAATGGTAATTTCACAGTGAAATCCGCATATCAGCATTTCATAAACGATGGAATCATCTCGGCAAATACTAAATGGATTTGGAAAGTTAAATGGCTTCAGAAGGTCAGACTTTTCTTTTGACTAACTTGTAAAAATGCTCTCCTGACCTGGCCAAAACTACAAAAAAAGAGGCTGGCCTGGCCCCAACATCTATATCTTGTGCAAGAGGGATGCGGAATCAAGCGAACACATCATATGTAACTGCTCGTTCTCCAAAAGTACATGGGAGTCGTGTGCTAGGGCATTAGGATTGAATATCGGTACTACTTTAGATGAAAATATTTGGAGGAGACTTGATAGGGGGATAATGATAACCATAAACTTAGAATTGTTATTGCGGCATTTTGCTGGAATATATGGAGAGAGAGAGAGAGAGAGAGAAATAATAGATTATTTAATGATAAATATCACTCTATTGAGTATTGTATGAGACTCACCATTCATGATTCATTATTTGGGTAGAGGCTCCACTTATCAAGTGGCTTATCGGGAGATGATGTTAATGGCACTCTGCCAGATGAGGAATAGGGGGACTACACTAGAGGCGCTAGGGCTGATGGACTGATCACAGAACCTGTTTCCCACATGCTGGATCATTGTATTTTTATTTTCTTTCTTCTTTTCTTTTTAGTAATATTTAGAACATTTGCTTTGTAAGCTTATTATTGGGCCACCCTACTTGTGGACCATGACTATGATTATTCTATTATTATCTCTTTAATGGAACGCGGAGGGTTATATCCCGCTGTTTAGCGTAAAAAAAATGGCTATAGGCGTGTTCTTTAATCAGTAGGCCCTGTATCTCATCACCCTCCGCCCTTATAGAGTGTATTTTATTGCTCTTAAATCTCATACACGCCGACCTGTGGAAGAAAGCCGTGTCGGCGTCTCTCTCTTTCAACCATTTACAACAGGCTCTCTGTTTCCAAATTAATTCCTCCTTCATGTAAATCTCCTCCATAGTTCTCAATCTCAATAACCTAGAGTTCTCCATATTGAGTTATCTCACCTCTTCCTATTCCTCCAACATCTCCATTTGACTTAAAATATCCTCTTTGTGTTCCCTTGACTGGAGATAGACGTGTTCTTTAATCAGTGGGGTCCTGTATCTCGCCACCCTCTGCCCTTAGAGAGTGTATCTTATTACTCTTAAATCTCATACACGCGGACCTGTGGATGAAAGCCGTGTTGGCGTCTCCCTCCTTCAACCATTTACAACAGACTTTATGTTTCCAAATTAATTCCTCCTTCATGTAAATCTCCTCCATAGTTCTCCTCAATCTCAATAACCTAAAGTTCTCCATACTGAGTTGTCTCACTTCTTCCTGTTTCTCCAACATCTCCATTTGATTTAAGATATCCTCTTTGTGTTCTCTAGACTGGAGACGATGTCTATATTCCCATCTCCATAGGATCCTTCAAAGACGTCTCAATTTAATGCAGATGTTGCTTGTGGCATTCATTGCTGAAATTGATTGAAACCAATTTTCCTTAATCAGATTGTGTACCTCACTGTGGTCCAACCATCATTTTTCAAACCGAAAGTGTCTCATCACTTTGATCCCCTCTCTCGAGTCTAGACATATTGAGATGTGGTCTAAAGTTGGTCTCTGAAGCGGTTTAAGTTCTACTAATGGGAACTTGCTTTCCCATCTCTCATATCTTTGATTATTATTAGATTGTGTTGGTCCGTGCTCCTGCTCCTTTTTTATTATTAAACAATAAAATGGAAGAAAACAAAATCATATTTAGATGCCAGAATAAGATATAAGCAAGCATCAACTGCTCAATTTCACAAGATTAAAAAGTTCACCTCTAGGGTTTGCTCCACATATCCAAAATCGCAGAGACTGTCAATTTGTATCGACCTCCCCTCTTTGATTTTTGGCATGAAAGCTATTAAAACACAGAAGAGGAAAAAAAAAACTCGATTTTTACCCCAAATTTCAATCTAAAAGCAAATTAAACTCATGGGGTTTCTCTTCTTTCCCCAATCTCGCGTTCCAAAAGGCCAACTTTTTTAACCAAAGAAGCAAAATTCCACCCAATTTTCCAAAAAAAAGAACCCACATGAAATCAAAGACCCCCATTTGATGAGATTACAAGAAAATGTGATTAAAGAAATGTACGAGAGGGCGCATAACTCTGCGAGATCTCGAACCAGAGCTATGTGGTCGTGATCTCCTCCTCGACCTCATCATTCACGAAATCTAAGAACCGAGGCGCACAGAACTAGTATGTCTCATCAATCTGCAGCACATCAACTCCTCCCTCAGATTCGCTCCCCATTTTGAAACCCCTCTCGGAGAAATTCTCCTTATCTTCAAAGAATCGAGACGAAAGAGCAAAAAGGGTGTTAGGATTAGGACTGTATTGCGAGAATTTAGGGTTTTGGACGAGAGAAAGATAGAGATTAAGAGGCTTCTAGTTCATAGGGTTTGGTTGTGATTGGTTTGGGTTACTGTGGATCTTGGATGAAGAGGGAAAAGCAATAACGTCAGGGTTTCCAACGGTTGAATTTTTGAATTTTTTAGGGAAGTTGCTTGATGGGCCCTTGTCTTTAGCTAATTTTGCTTCAATGGGCTGATTCATGTGGGCTAATGGGCTGGTGGTAAATTGACAATTATAAAACGATCGGATTCCCTTGTGTTTTGGTGTGGAAAAAATTGAGCAAACGAGGGAAGACAAGCAAAGAAACATTTAGTTTCTATTCTTCTCAATTGTAATCATTTTAGAATTGACTGTGTATAATATGTTTTGATAGGATTTGTACTTATAGGGTTAGAGTCTAATCCACCATTCATTATTAAGATGTCGTCAGAGAGGAGCGATACATTGGTCACACTCTTATTCTTCTCTAGGAACTGCCCCCTATTTTATATTCATTGATGTTCACTAGATTCAATGTTCACCATCTTCTGCCTACGCCCTCCCACCCTCACAACTCCCCCTGCCACACCCTCGCACTCCCTCTGTTAAAAAAAACTCATAGAAAAATTACACCGAGACGTCCAAAAATTTATTACTTGAGCTACGAGAGACTCTATCCATTCAACAATCTCCATTTTCTTGAAAATTTTTCCTTAAACAATTTTTGGGTTTTAAGTTAGAGAAAAGAAGAAAAAAAAAAAATGGATTGCAAGTTAGGACTTGAAAAGAGAAAAAGGTTTGATGGGGTACTATTAGGGTTATTTTTACCTAATTATATCACTGATATAATTAATAAATATTACATTATTTTAGAGGTGGTTTAGCTTAGTTCAAAGATGGTTTCAAATAGCAATTCCTTCTACCTTTTCTTCTTGGGCTGCTTCAAAAATTGCTTTCCCCGACGCTGCTTACGGGCTGGATTATAAACAATTATAAAGAACCAACAGCCCAATTCACGATCACCTAGACAACTTAAGTGGGCCTTAGCATTATGAGATAAGCACAAGTGCTTGAAATGGCTGGGCTTGTCCTCATCGAGAAGCGCTAATGGTGACAGGAGAAAATTAAATTTTCTATAGGATTAATTCTATATATTTATTAACCAATAAGTTTCTCCCTAAAGATCTATCAAGCCAAATTAAGGTGTAAAATCATCATATATTACATGTATCCAGATTCTTAAGGATCAACTCTGCCCCGAGGCAAACATTAAAAAGGAGAGAATGATAAGAATAATTTTTACATAAATAAATAAATAACAAATAATAATGATACAACTAGTGTCATGAATAGAAGCCAAGAAAATGTCGAAAAAGTGGCTTAAAAAAAATAAAAAATGTCATTGCACAAAAGCTGCTTATAAAAAAGATGAAATTATGGTGAACATATGTACAAAATCAAAATTAATTAAACATCTTAAGCAGGCAACAAAGAAAGATTAAAAAAAAAAATCTGAATGAATAAATAAATAATAATGTTACAATAAGTGTCATGGATAGAAGACAAGAAAAAGTATAAAAAGTAGCCAAAAATTAAAAAAAAAAAAAAATGACATGACACCAAAGCCGCTTATTAAAAAGATGAAATTATGACGAACATATGTACAAAATCAAAATTAATTATACATTTAACAAAGGAAGCAGGCAAGTTGGCTATCGTTGATCTGTTTGGTAATGTCCCTCTTAAACTGAATTGAGATCCTGAGAAACTTGACTCTGCCATCTGCACAACAAAGGTCAGTTACTTGAGCTGAAGTTTCAAGGTATATCATGTTGAAACTAGTCTTGCACAGAACAAAGTCGTTAAGTTGTAACTTGAGCAGACTGACCTTGAGAGGAGGAACCTTGCAAGTGGGCTTAGGTTTGGATTATCAACTAGCTGCGTGCTTGATTTCTTCTTGCTCTCTGCTGCATCAAGTGCAGCCTGACTGCTTCTTGTGAAAGCTCGTGTAGCCACTTCTTGGAGTCCCTTCACTGAAGGTTCCTTGCAACTGAAAGGGCACCAAGAGGCCTGCGTTTGGTTCTCCAGGATAAAAGGTATAAGATGAAAATAGATAACCGGGAGAAGAGAGGACCTGCCAAGTCGGTGAAGCAACCTCCCAACAAAAGCTTCACAAGAGCCAGGACTTTGCTGCTCCAAATCAATTAGTGCATCGATCACAGAGCGAGCTCCTGGGCCTTCTGTTCTATCCCCCGCTGCCTGCAGGAAACAAATGGTGAACAAACTTGGAACTTATAACAACTAACAATCAAGTGTTTCAACCTGAACGGGACTGAGATAGGCTCAACTCAGGATCTTCTAGTTGTTTTTCTTTGGTTAGTATTTCAGCATTATGTATTTTTATTTAGACTAGCTTAAGGGACAGCTGGACGAGTGTAATTCTAAGCTAGGGCCCAATTTGCACTTGTGTGGAGGGGGCATGGGATACAGGCACATGAAAATACAGTACAGGGATACAGAAAAAACAAGGAAATCCAAGATGCAGGTGCAGTTTGCAAACAACAGTGTGTGAAGCTATTTGTTACCAAAGTGAAAAAATTGTGTAAATGAATCTACAAGTCAAAAAAGAAATACAAAACTACCACTCATACATTATTATTTTTTTTAACTTATTTAAATTTTGGATACATCTCATATACATCTTTTTCTTGTTTACGGTTACATTATAATTTTTTTGTGATCACTATAATAGTTGTATTAGTCTAGTGGTATCAGATACGCATTCATTTCCTTGATACACATTCATTTCCTTGACCGATGTATTGGTGCAAGTGAGCAACATTAAGTGAGGCATGCAAAGGAAGATTGAGATATCCAAATCTGCTTCATGTTTGCCTCACTTTAAGGGAGTATGAATTCTGTGGTATATGCTCCTCCAAATATCTGCTCTACTTGTAACTATTTCTTTCTAAGGCTATGCTTATAACTAGTATGCACTTTATTATATCACTACTACTATATAGACTATAATACACTGTATAATGTACTAATACACTGTTTGAATTTGGTTTTGTAAGATCAACTTAGACGAGTTTATACAAAAATACTATTTCTTAAAAGGGTTATGTATATAGGTCTCTAACAAATTTCATGTTTGGATATTAGTCTCCTTCAAATCAGTACTTGGATATTAGTCCCCAACAATGTGAAACTCACCTTATAATAATTCATCAACTAACTATGATTAATTATTAACCAAGACAGTAAATATACTTAATTATCCCCAACTTAATTAATCAAATTAAGTTCTCGATTACCATTCGGCCCCCCACTTTCTTTTGTTCCATTTTTCTTCTCTTCTCAACTACCCTAATCGCATAAATATGAAGAAGATGAAAAAAAATTATTAGCAATTGACATGAGTTCCATCTTTTAATACAATTGGCAAAAGTTTTTCGGATAATGGGGAATATGTAGGTAACAATCTTGATCAACACCAAAATGAACAAAATAGATGAAGATTTCTAGCAAGCTGTGAAGACTTCTAATTTTGACAGACTTCTAATTTTGACCATCAGAAGACGAATTAGTTTGACCCTTGTAAGTAATCTTAAGACTTTAAATTCTAATTTTAATTAGGTGAGGACTGTAAGGTTATCATGTAACAAATAGAATTAGGGACTGTTAACAAATAATTACAATAATATTATACAGGGGACATATCCAAATAATGATTTGTTAGAGATTAATATCCAAATATGAAATTATGTTAAGTACTTACCACCTAAAAACCCTTCTTAAAATTATTTTCTTAGTATTTGGATAGTCTAGCTGATGCAGATTAATATCAATGCTATTAAGCACGGATACGGATACGGAACACTAATATGATATACACAACACAGATACAAGGACACAAAAAACCCTAAAAGAATAGGATATGGATACACTGCAACATATATATGCACATATTTATGCATGTGATATATGTAAACACTAAAAAAAATAATGATTAGCAATCATGAGAGGCTCTATGGTTGAAGAATGAGTTGAAACGAGAGATCGGAATTGAGTAAGGCGAAGTTTGATGAAGCCTATCAACTTCAAGCCTAAATTTAACCTTGATTAAGACAGAAATGGAAACTTTTCTGTAGGAAGAAGTTGTAAATTTCTGAATCCTTTTTCCAATGACACTTGAATCGCATCAATCAAACTTTTGGATTAAGAGTCATTACTGAAGCGCAATGCAGCACATCAGTATCTGGGGTTATTACCCTTGAGCCACCAATGAACCCTCCCGTAGCACCACCAATAGCACCACCAGCGGATAAACTAGAAATTCTACTTTTCTGAGGATTTTGGAATGAATTTAAGTGGTTTTTGGACTTCTTTTTAATCACGAATTCCTGCTCATCTGATAATAAGGGGAGGATTATTTGAAGATCCACGAATTCTATAAATACCCAATCTTCTCCAATTTGAAAGGAAGAGGAGGCCATCATGTATCAAATAAAAGAAGAAAATTATCCAAATAATCTTCTTCCTCTTCTTCATCAAAATCTTCCCACTCTTTTATATCAAAAAGTGATTCTCCTCGGTTCAAAGTATACCATCAACGAGAGGACTTTCATATCAAGCCGACCGTTAAGAGGGTTCCAAATCTCCAAAAGATTATGAAAGGTTCCAACTTTAAAGATTTTTTTATGAACTAGTGTGAGAACCGCCTTTATCTTCTTCAAGAGTAAGATCTTCACATCCACAAGATCCTTACTTTCTTCTCCAACAATCTTCCTTCGCTGCATACAAAAGAAGTTTCATATCAAGCTCGCTGAAGAGAAGATCACATCGTCATCGATGGTTTTTGCTACGTTGATCACATCGTCATCGATGGTTTTTGCTACGTTCAGAGAACCTCTAGCAAGTAAGGTCTCCCATCTCCTCACCTTTTTTTTATCTTCCTCGTCGATTCTGCGATTAGATTGGTGTCGAATTGTCCATGAAGACAAAAAACCGCTCTAGCTATGTTTTCGCGTCAACTGGTTCCCAGACTATTTTGAGAGGAGTAATTTTATTGAGTGATTGTATCATGAACTATATTCATTGATCTGAGAATATCCGAGTATTCTCTCATTTAAAATTTCTCAAGTTTATAAATCACTGCCTTTTCTCCTATTTTTCTCGGTTTCAATTTCTTTTAATCGGAAATATATAAATAATGTGCATCAAAACTCATAATCGTTAAGACACATTTTCTTTAAAGTGAAAAAAGAAAAAAAATCTTAATATTTGAAACAAAGATGGCCAATCAAGTAACTATATTAAATAAAAAAAGCCGAATTCAATCAAATAAAAATCTAAATATCAAATATCGGGTTTATATCGAATGGGAGGTCAGATACCTGGATATTGAACAATATATCAGAGATATGAGCTAATATCGGATTTCCATACCTTATCGGTAGACCCTTCAAAATGATAAATATAGACTGTATATCATTCATAGCAGGCAATATTTAGAACAATGGAACCAATGGACCAATATCTTGAATAAAATATTTAAAGCAATTATCTTTGCAAGATAATTGGAGACTACAAGTTAGAATCCCCTTTTTTGTCAAAAGAATTTTTTGCCTTTTTATACAAAGCACGAGCCTCATATTGTTCAGCACGCAATCTCTCTGACTTTTTGAAAAAAGATACGGCGAGCACGCAATCTCTATGACTTTTTGAAAAAAGATACGGCGTTGACACACAATATGCATTTTTTTAAAGCGAAAATAGCTCCATCATGCAAGCCTTTTTATTCTTAAAATCTGATGGCTTCGGTGTGTTGATACATATCGGCAAATATCGTGTAAATGCCGGTATCCAATATGTATCCGATAGGGTACGGTACTCATTTTGAAGTGTCCATACTTCATTGTCAATATCCATTGGAACCAAATATGGATCTAGAGTAAAAGAAATTGGGTTAAATTCTAACTTAGATGCCAATTAAATTTCACAACAATTCAATTTTTGTAGAATGTGGGTTGGGTAACAAGGCCTGTAGTCTACTTTACGTTAGGCTGTCCAGTTCTTGACTTGGGTTGAGCAGCAATTAATTTAATTATACAAAAAGGATGAGAAATTATTCTATTTTAAAAACAAACTAGAGTCCCGAACTAATATATATCCATGCTATTTGCTCGTGTTCTCTCTCTTTTTCCATGAAGGGCCAACCTCTACATTTTGAGCATTGAATCTTGCCCAATTTATAATTTTACTTGGTTACAAATTTTTTACACTCCTATCAACTGAGAATATTAAGCAAGCGCTTTTTTTTCTTTAGTCATCTACAGCTGGGCAAGTTACTTTATTATAAACAAGACATTTTAAAAATATAGAAGAATCTTTCACCTTTCTTGAAATCAAGAAAACTGTTGATTCTATTCGACTCATTGTTTATTCATGCCCCCCCCCCCCCCCCCCCCCCCCGCCCCCCCTCTCTCATACCCATAGGAAAATCAATACACAACAAATAATCATGCTATTTTCTGCATGTCAAGAATCCCATACTCTATTTTTTATCCAATCGCAATGCAAGATAGAGTCATCTAGAATTATATCAACTGAAAAAGATTATGCAATTACCCCCCAACCCCCAACAAAAAAAAAAGAAAAAAGAAAAAAAAAACAACTTTTTGGTTCCAAGACCTAAATCTTGCAACTCCTCAAGAAAAGAAATTTAGCATATCTCTTTGATGTGCCTAGCCTATACCCCTCTAAATCCTCTCCGACAGCTCTATTACCCTTCCACCTCAATTCCACTTGCCAAACAGGACATAGGGATAATAAGTGCAATAATGGCCATACTTGGAGGGTGTTATTCGCAGTTTATTCTTTAATTTATAAAAGTTTGATGAAATAAAA
>JAYEPQ010000005.1:55311592-55421592 GCA_036321105.1 Dracaena cambodiana | reverse complement strand
ATATGTAAATAAAAAAATTATTTTTTTGTCTCTATCACCTGTTTCCTATAGCTCTTCTAAGTTAGGATATGTGGAAGAAAAATTTAGAAGTAAAATATTAAATAAATGCCGAATCACTGTATAAAAGTGATTTCTTTTTTACTTCTGAGCCAAACACATATTTGAAATATTAGAAGTAGTCTTCCATGTACTACTTCCGTACAAACAAACACTCACCATCAGGGGGCAGTCCATCTCATAAACAGCTCTTCCACGTGTCAAATAACAAGCCAATTATCTCATATGTTCCTCTGTCTGCCGTTCTGTATGTTCCATCTGATCTCCAAACACCCGACGGAAAATGTTTCTCCCGCCTTTTGACTCCAAAGTCGCCGTTAGATATTCCTCCCTTTTCTTCTCTCTAATGTACCACTAATAGAAGTTAACAGTAAAGAGAGATTAAGAGATCGAGAGAGAGAGAGAGAGAGAGAGAGAGATGGGGAACTCATCGAGCTCATCCGTCGTCCTCACCGTGGCGGCCGTTGCAGGCACTGCTGTTCTGGCATGGGGCGCATGGCGCTCGTCTGCGTTTGTCGATTCTGATGACCCCAAGGAATCGGCAAGTACGATTGGTCTGCTGGTGCGGCAGAAGTCGTCACTTGATGATGATGATAACGTCGATGATGTTGCTGATGATCAGATCCTCCCGGATCCGAGATCCGACGAGATTGTTGAGGAGAACGTGGACGGCAATTCCCTGATGGCGTCTCATGAGCCACTGCAAAAAGATGCAGGTGAGTAAATTGGGTACCTTCTGTAAAATTTACTCAAGTTTGATGCTTCTTTTTCGATTGGGAATGTCGAGTCTTTTTATTGTTTATTTGAGAGATATTTTCAAATGATCCAACTATGATTTAAGGGGGAAAAAAGAGAGCTGTTAATAGCGATGGGCTACTAGATTAAAATGGAGATTTTGTTCGGTGGACAATCAAAAGTTCAAATTTTGCACATAAACAGCAGGATAATTTTCTCAAGTAGTATTTTGTAGGTACCTTTTAATTTCTCAAGATACGATTGCCTGTTCTCACAAGTAGGGGTGGCAATCTTGGGTTGGGGCCGGACTCGGCCTGCTAGGCATATGCCATACTCGTGCCTGGCCGACACGTTTTTTTTTCTATTTTTTAAATAATTATTTTGATTAATAAGTTAGTTTATTAAGGTAGTTAACTTAATTTAGTTAGATCTAACAAATAAAAAAGATAGTAAAAATAAAATTTTATTATATGAAATCTCATTATATTAACAAAATTACTCTATAAATCTTTTTGAAAATCATACAAAGTCCAAAGAAAAAAATTACAATGATGAAGAAGAAAAAAATGAAGACTAAATAGTATAGAAGTCTTCAATTTTCATTTTTCCTCGGGTGAGTTCTCTTGCTCCAATTCATTAGATAGTCCTTGTTTTTTTTGTTCAGCATCGAACCAGTCCTTCAAACAAACACGCATCTCCAATGTATTTGCTGTAATTGAGCTCGTCCACTCTGCTAGCACTCTACCACCTGCACTAAAAGCAGATTTCGATACTACTGTAGACACCGAATGGGTTAGTAAATCACAGACCATATTGGAAAGCACATGATATGTTTTTTCTTGTGATTTTCATTAGGCCAAAATATCAAAATCTTCATAACGATCTGGAGACAAGTCATCTGTATAGGCCCTTTCTAAATATTAGTGAAGTTCATTAAAAAAAAAATACTAGATTGTCTATGTTTTTTCTGGTGAAATACGGATGACGTTATTGTTTTTTTTACTTTCTTTAACAGTGGGTTCCTTTATACTTTGTGATTTATCACTATACATATCTTCATATGTATGATCCATAATATTTAAACAAGTTTTAATATCATTAACTAAATCGTGAACATTATCTGAATGACACCTATTTTTATAAAATAATTCTATTAAAATTTTCATTCCATCTAATTTATGACGTGGATCTACAACGGTTGCAAAATATAGTATGGAAGATTTTTAAGATATTTACTAAATTTAATTTCAATGGGTTGAATAATATCTTCAAGAATTGGGTTATTCCTAATTTCATTAAAAACCGAATTAATTTGGATTAAATAATAAAGTGAAATGTGTGTAGTTGGGTAAGTGCTCGAAAGTACTCTACTTGAATGGTTACATTCATTAAAATCCAAACTACAAGATGGTAATTGCATTTCATTAAATATATTTACTATATCTTTATATTTAATTGCAACGTCTAACATTTTAAATGTAGAAGTCCATCTTGTTTTTACATCTAGAGGTAAAATTTTAGGTGAAATTTTAAAATTCTTACATATTTATTTAAATATTTATTTTCTTGGCCCACTACATTTTATAAATACTATTGTATTCCTAAATTTAATTATTGAATCATTTGCTACTCTTAATCTATTTTACACACACAAATTAATTATGTGGCAAAAACACCTAATATGAAATAATTTGCCATTTAAAATCGGTTTAGTAATACCTTTAAAATCTCTATTGCGGTCGTATTTTCGGAAGTATTATCAAAAGAAATTGAAAAAAAATTCTTTCTAATTTGAATGCTGAAAAAGCACTCAGTAAGAATTGTGATAGATTATGTGCGTTGTGTGGAAATTCAAATCTCCTAAACTCAATTATTCTTTTTTGTATTATTCAATCTTGATATATGTAGTGGGCCGTTACACATCAATAATGACAACTATTTAAGGCCTCTCAACAATCCGAAATTATTACAACTCTATAAATTAAAAAAGTTAAAATGTCTATTAAAGTTTGTTTCTTATCTTTATATATTTTTACAATATCAGATTTACATATTGAATGTGGGACTCTTTTAAATTCGAAGTTATGTGCTGTTCTTATAATTTTTTCTAATTTTGGGTCTTCGGCCATAAAAAAAGGTTGTTCGGTGTGTACTACATATATTGCTAATTGTTCTCTACGGGCTATAGGATTATATTTAAGCGTTCCTAAAGTTCATCCGTATATGTTTAATTGTGTTTATTGTGGTTCATTTGGTGAGAGAGTTTTTTCTAAATATCTTTTGAGGTGATCTGTTCCATTTCCTTTAAGGAGTAGGGTTTTTGACAATATTTGTACCTAACTTTCCTAACACATTTTTTCATAAAATTTTCAAAGTGCTTCCATGTGTCCGATTTTGAGGTCCTACCGGGAATGGTTGTTTGGGTTTCCAATATTGTGGTTTTGGTGGGCTCTTCTTCCAGCATATTAGATGATTCTATATTTTTATATGATTGTAATGCAAATATTACTTGTGGAGCGTATTCTAATAGTTGACAAAAATTTTGATTTCTTCATTCGATAAAAAGTAAAAAAAAATTACCCCCGGTTTGAGAGGAAGAAGCGCCGGAATGGATTGAAAAACCACAAAAAAAACCGAATAAAAAAATTCAAGTTATAAATACTTCAACATCGCAAGCCGAAATAAAAGGCTTGAGAGTTGAGAGTTGAAACCGCTTGTTGATACTTGAGAGTTGAGAGATGAGAGAGGAAGCCTAAAGATTGTTTACTTGGAAGTTGGGAGATTATCTTCTTGATACTTACTCTTGAGTTTTAAAACTTGATCGAATATAGAAGAAGTTTTTTGGGAGAATTTTGTATTCGGAAATATTAGAAAGAGTTGAATATTAAGAAGAGTTTGAGAACCGTAAGGAAGAATGAAATTGAAGGAAGTTATTTATATGGGAAGACGAGAATTTTTTTGCAAAAAAATTTGCAAAAAAACCCCCCAATGGCCATTTTGACTGTTAGGGAACACAATTTGCAAATTTTATTTGCAAAAAACTCCCAACGACTACTGTTATAGCCGTTGGGGGTTCTATGTAAAAAAATTACAAAAACACCCCCAACAGTTATAATGGCCACTATTTAAAAAAAAAAAGTGCTGGGCCATACTCGGCACGTGCCAGGCACAACTTGGCTCACACGGGCCGAGTCGTGCCTGCAGCCCGAGTGACCTCGGCTTGGGCACGGCCTGAGCTCGGGCGTCGTGCCGGGCACGTGCTAGGCCAGGCATGCCCGATGGGTCGCCCGACCCATTTGTCATCCCTATCCACAAGGTTATACTAACTGATTTGCCATATCAACCTAGTGGTTCCAGACCCTATACTCTTAAAAGAAATTTGGTTAATTGCATTAAGACCTCCATACTATAGGAATAGTATAATTTATTATCTCTTAACTTAAAAACTCTTTGTTTAGTTCCTTAATTTCTAACGGTGTTAGTTAACTATGTTAGTTAATAGGTTGTTATTCTCATATCCTGTTTAAATTGAATTGTACATTTTTTTAAAAAATCCTCAAATACTTTCCGGACTTCGGTTTAGGGTGAGTATTTAAGGGAGGGAAAAGAGGAATTTTGGAGTTTTCATTAAAAAGTACAATTCAATTTAAATAAGGATGAGAATAACAAATTGTTAACTAATATCGTTAGAAGTCTAGTGACTAAATTGAGAGTTCTGAAGTTAAAGGGTAATAAGTTATACTACCATACAGTACATATGCCTCACTGCAATTAATCCTAAATAAAATTTGGAGGGTGAAAATTGACAGGGCAGCAATGATCTCCACAGACTTGCCCAGATAAAGAAGGAGATCACTAGGAGTTGGAGTGTAACTCCTTGGAACTCAAATTAGATCTCGAGAAGAGATAAAAAAAAATGATAGTGTTTGCTAGGGTGTCTTTAGCGCTTACATGGGACTTTGTGCAATGTGGGATTTACGTATTTGATGTTTTAGCCTTTGGATGGTCGAGACATAGGACATTTTTTTTCCTCTTCTTTCCTGTAGGGAAAGACAAAAACAACCGGCCGAATTTGTTATCAAAAAAGGAATAGTACATGGGTCATGCCAAGCAAGTTAGGATGTCTTCGGAGTTTCTATATGAGCATCCTTTCACATCGGATAGAATAAGTTTATAGGTTTAAAATAGAAAGTTAAGACCATTGTCTATTAGCTTAATATTTTGGATTAGATTGATTCTCGACCTTATATTTAAAGCCTGTCATGCTCTCGGCCGCTCGGCCTCGGCACCACAACCCTATTGTTAACGTACTATATAACTATTTATTGTTGTTTCATTCATTTTGCATTAAAGGCTATTTGATTTGGTTGAAAATGAAAGAAAGGAAATAAGAAAGGGATGAAAGTGAAAGAGCAAGAGGAAAAAAAAAAAGTGAAAGAGCAAGAGGAAAAAAAAAAAAGGGTTCTCTTTCATAGTCGCTTATTAGTGAAAATTAAAAAATAAAATTTGATAAAAGTGGTGAAGGGAACAATTCCTCTTGGCTTGACCAGGTTATATGAGAGAAAAGAGGAAAAATATAATTTTAAGCCATATTTTCTGGTACTTTCCTAAGTTTCCTTCTATTTTCTTTTCCTACGATTTTTTATTACAAGCAATATAAGTGGCCGTTGTAGGCGCTGCTTCTCTGGCATGGGGCGCATGGAGCTACGGTTCGTCCTGGTCGTCTGCGTCTGTCGATTCCAATGGCCCCAAGGAATCGGCAAGTACGATTGGTCTGCAGGTGCGGCAGGAGTGGTCACTTGATGATGATGATAACGTTGATGATCAGATCCTCCCGGATCCGAGATCCGACGAGATTGTTGAGGAGAATGTGGATGGCGATTCCCTGATGGCGTCTCGTGAGCCACTACAAGTAGATGCAGGTGAGTAAATTGCGTTCCTTTTGTTTAAATTTACTCAAGTTTGATGCTTCTTTTTCGTTGGGAATGTTGAGTCTTTTCTATTGTCTATTTGAAAGATATTTTCAAATGATCCACCAATGATTTAAGGGGAGAGAGAGAGAGAGAGAGAGAGAGCTGTTAATAGCCATCGGCTACTGGATTAGAATGGAGATTTTGTTCGGTAGATACTAGATAATCAAAAGCTCAAATTTTGCACATAAACCGCAGGATATTTTTCTCAAGTTAGTACTTTTGTAGGTACCTTTTAATTTTCTCAAGATACGATTGCCTGTTCTCACAAGGTTATACTAACTGATTTGCCATACCAACCTAGTGGTTCTAGACCCTATGCACTTAACTAAAATTGGATTAATTGCATTGAGACCTCCGTACTATACGAGTAGTAAGACTTATTACCCCTTAACATAAAAACTCTCATTTTAGTCATTCGATTTCTAATGGTGTTAGTCAACTATATTAGTTGATAGTTTATTATTCTTATGTCCTGTTTAAATTGAATTGTACATTTTTTTTTTTTTTTATGAAAATCTTAAAATACCCTCCAGACTTCGGTCTTGGGTAAGTGTTTAAGGGAGAGAAAAGAGGAATTTTAGAGTTTTTATTAAAAGTACAATTCAATTTAAACTGGATGAAAATAACAAACTATTGATTTATATCGTTAAAAGTTTGGTGACTAAATTGAGAGTTTTGAAGTTAAAGGGTAATAAGTTATACTACCATATAGTACATGGGTCTCCCTGCAATTAACCTCAGCCTCAGCACCACATCCCTATTTTTAACATACTATATAACTATTTATTGTTGTTTCATTCATTTTGCATTAAAGGTTAAGTTTGGTTTGGTTGAAAATGAAAGAAAGGAAATAAGAAGGGATGAAAATGAAAGAGCAAGAGGGAAAAAAAAAAGGTTCTCTTTCATAGTCGGTTATTAGTGAAAATTAAAAAAATAAAATTTGATAAAAGTGGTGAAGGGAACAATTCCTCTTGGCTTGACCAGGTTATATGAGTAAAAAGAGGAAAAATATAATTTTAAGCCATATTTCTTGTACCTTCCTAAGTTTCCTTCCATTTTCTTTTCCTACAATTTTTGCTCACAAGCAATATAATGGAAACTAATATTTCTCCATACTTTCTTTCAATTTCTTTTCTTTCACTTTCCCCCGGACTAAACACAGCCTAAAGAAATAAGGTGGATTCATCCACATTTACATGAAAGGGATAATGATGAATGATCTTTGCTTAAGAAAATTGTGTTCTTGTATGGTGCTGCTTGATATTTGTTTCAGGGATAATCAAAATCATGACCTATAACATCTGGAGCATAGAACATATCAAGATAAATGAGAGGATGAAAGCAATCGGCAAGCTTATACAAAAGCATGCACCCGATATAATTCTCCTCCAGGTATTTATCATCAGAAAGGTACTCGACTCCTTTCTTATTATACATACATACATATATATATATATATATATACATACATATATATATATATATATATATATATATATATATATATATATATATATATATATATATATATATATAACATCAAATAATCACAAGTTTTTATTTTTCAGGAAGTCACTCCTATGATATACGAAATCTTTCAAAACTCCGATTGGTGGGGGTTATATGAATGTTCGCACAAGAAATCAAAGAGAAAATACTTTTGCATGCTGGTATTGCCTCTTTTTGGTCCTACCTTATTATACATTAAGCCCATCTCACAAGTTTGTTTTTGAATATTTTTCCCCTCTCAATAAACCCATTTTTTGAGATTATAAATCTAGATATTTTCAGGGGGTAAAAGATAAAAGTGTTGGAGTTTGAATTATTTTGACCATGATATGTACTCAGATTTCGATGTGAGGTTCTCTGCAATGATTAACTATATGAGTAGAGAATAGTTTCCATCATTTTTTTTTTAATTATTCAATATTTCAGTTAGAGATTGAACAGTCATTCATGCAAACATATTTCAAACTTATAGCAGTCTATTGAATTTAAACCGGTGATATTTCGTGCAGTTGAGTAAGTTACCAATGAAGAGATCCTACTATAAGCCCTTTGAGAACACCACAACTGGAAAGGGACTTTATATAGCCAAGATGAAGACCAGAGCAAACAAGAAGTTGGTTGTAGCAACCTGCCACCTCAAGAGGCCTACTTCTCCTGAGACGAACAGCACCGTGCGACAGAGCCAGGCAAATGAGGCTCTCAGCAGCCTCCAATTTGCACCAAATGTTATCCTTGGCGGGGACATGAACTGGGACGAGAGTTTTGATGGGCCTTTCCCTCTACCGGGTAAGTGGGACGATGCCTGGTCCATTCTGAGGCCTGAAGAGGATGGATGGACTTACGACACCGAATCTAATAAGATGCTGTGTCATAGGCGCCGAGCGTTGCAGAAGAGACTTGACAGGTTTATTTGTAATCTGAAGGACTTTGAGATGGTCAGCATTTATATGATAGGGAAGGAAGCAATACCAAAGGTTACATACAGATCCAAGGGGAAGAGGCTCCCCGTTTTACCAAGCGATCACTATGGCTTGGTGCTAGTAATTATGCCGAAGCAGTAAAAATCACCAGAATATTTGATTCACCGTTTTTCTGTCCTGGGCTTCGTTGTCTGTTAGATATATATATAGAAGCCATCCTGGCTGCATTGTCTAAGATTCCGCCTAATTCATTACTCAATCTGGCATAATCAACTTGCATTTTATTCTGAACAATAAAGTGCAAGCGTGTGGATCTCAGTTCTTGGTTTAGCTAAAACAAACTTTAGTATTAGGAAAGGGAATTTCTAAAGGAGCACACCACTTGTCGTAGTAAGCACATTTTTCTTAGTTACCCACCCCCCCCCCCCCCCCCCCCCCCCCCTCTCTTGAAAAGAGAAGATTTTTCCTAGAGTGGGCACACCAAGATTTCACCCCTTCCCCTTTTCTTAGGGATCCCAAAGTCTACCTTCGCTGCCACGCCCGCCTCCCCTACCCCTTTTGCACCGTTGCCTCCTAGCATGCCTCCACACCGCTCCATCCCTTCCAGTTTCACCCAACGCACCTATGCCTTCGTGCCACTGCGACCCAAGGCGTCTCCGCCTAATGCCCTGCTGCAACCGTTAGCTAGCTTCGCCAGCTCGTTCGAGCTCGCATCTGCCCAAAAAAGCAAAACCCATTTGTCGGGATCTAAATCTGGACCAAACAATAACCCCTTCGGAGTTTCAAACAATAACCCATTTGAAGTTAAACTCCAGACGAGTTGTTGTTCCAAACGGGTTGTTACTCAGTCCAGTTTTAGATCCTGACAAGTGGGATGAAGATAAGGGCGAATTTATCCAAATAAAAAAATGACAAACTTGTAAATATGTGAAACTTAAGAGATGTGCTCACGACGATAGATAAGTGGGTTGCTCCTTTAGACTGTGTTTGGATATCAAAAACAAAGTGTTTTTGGATTTTTTTTTTAAAATATGTGTTTTAGAGTGTTTGGGTGATATGTATTTTGTAGTATTCTTACCATGGGTTTTGGGATGTTTAAGTATATGCTTGCGAGTTTAGTTTCTCATAGATTTTCATGGGTTTCATAAACATATAAGAGACAAAAATACACTACACAAATTATTTTTAAATTAATATAATTTTTCCTGAAACAAAATATCATTCTTTTATACTAGTAATATATCTCATTATATTATATCTTGCTTGCTCATTCCGCAATCGAATTAATTTTTTCCCTCAACATAAAAAACTATCTTTCGGAATATTACTAAGTTTATTGGAGATTTGCATCACAACTTTTTGAGATTTTGATTAAAAAATTAAATAAACAAAAAAAAAAACAATGATATGATAATTTGGAGAATTTAATAGAAAAATTAAAAATAGAAAGTTAATAAATCATACTCATCTGAATTGCGAAGAAGATCCTAATTTCTCCAATAGAATAAGAGATCGAATTGGAATAGAGTTGCACTGTGAAATCCTAAACTTTCTCTTTAAAGAAAATAAAAGATGGTTTTTGTTTCTTTTTATGCAAATAAATAGTGGCTCTTTGCAGAAGAGAAGGCAACGTGAAAGAAAGTTGGAAAATATAAGGAGGCGGAAGGCAATTAGAACGAGAGTAGTTTTAGATAAAAATTCTAAACACTCTAAAACACCCCGATTTGGAGTGTTCTAAAAAATACTTCAAAATATATATCCAAGTGTTTTGAAGTGTTCTGAGAATACCCCAAAATACTTATCTAAAAACTCACAAGCAAGAGTTTTTTAAAACACTTCATAACACATCACTTCAAAACACCTCAAAACACTTTATAACTAATCTCCCAAGCATAGCTTTAGAAATTCCCATTAGGAAAAGATATGCATATTACAAAAGTATTTCCAATTCTAATTTCATTTTTGACACTTCTGACTCCTGTATCCTTAGTTTTTACTTTTGATCCTTACCCTTTTTGTGAATTTTTTTCGAACACACTGGCAGATAACTCTTCTCCTTCTGGCAGGAGACGTTCAGGATCGATCATGGGCGCGCATGAGCTACAATATATGCTAGCATGAAGTTTAAAATTTTTCAATAAACAAAAGGATGGAAGCAATCAGTCACCTTATGCAAGAAAACACCCCAGATATATAGATACAATACTGTCGTATAATTCATCTATTGTACATACAATCGTTAAGGAAGAAAACAAAAAAAAAAAAAAACAAAAAAACAAAAAAAAACAAATTCGGGCTCTTTAGGCAAAATAATGTAAGTTGATGACGATAGTGGAGGGGAAAATGGGGTTTCCTCCATCATAGTTTACATTCTGTTGGTGGTGAGGCGAGGGCGGTGGATGGCTCCCGCAATTTCGGCTCCGGTGAAGAGCCAGGCTCCCACAATTTTGTTCCCGGTTGAACACTCTCTTTTCTTTGTCCAGTTTTGTCTACTAACCTGCAAAGGGTTTTTTTTTGTTAGTGTAGACGATAGGTAATCCTTGCATTCTATTGAATAGAAATTAAAGAAGCATTGCTAATGTGCATATATGTGAAATGTTATGATCGGTTACTGGCGTGTCCTTCTGCTATCTGCTTCATACATCACATATCAAGAACTCAATCAATAAGACGCAGGTATATGCATGGTTAAGGTTTCGTGGAAGAGTAAGAAAACAAGTTCTGGCACTTATGCCAAGCCAAATCTTAACTACATGAAGATGAGGAACTAAAAGGAGACAACAGGAAGAAATTTTATGCAGAAGGAATCAGTACAGGATACAATTACATACAATTTTCTTCTTTTCTTCTAAACTGCTACAAAATTGATGGGAAAATAAATAAAATACAATGGGGACCTTTTTTTCATAATATTCTTACAAAATCACCTCTTTGCTGTGATCTACCATCAAGTCCAGGGGGTGCAGTTCGAGATAACGATTACAACCAACATGCTCAGGATTACATGAAGAGAAAAAAGAAGGCTTTGATGAATTCGTGTGCTTGGTCTCTTGAATATATGAACTCTGGCGGCATTGCTGATATCGCTGGCATTGGTTCCACTTCCGTTGGCGATATTGCTCGTCTCTTTACTGTCCAGCAAAAATAAAAGTGAGGCACCCAGTAAGACTACAAAAAAAGGACAACCCAGTAAGACTACATACATCACAAATAGCTTTCTCTACAATGAGTATCGATTTAGAATGAGGCAGCACTATGGTTGTTATTTGCTTAGACTAATCTGTTTGAGTATCGTAGTTGAATATATTTACTTTCTGTTACACAAAAATTCACTGACCATTGAACCTAATACACCTGAACAGCAGTTATTGTGAATTCAAATTTGTGATGGCTGCTTGAGATGGAAAAAGATTTCAGAATCTTAAATTTTAATAATAAAGCCAACTTTAAACTAGCGGACAGGAAATAAAATCTCATTGTTCTCGTTCAGCCATAATTTTTACCCGGTAATTTACATGTCTATGCTTTCCGATAGTACACTCCCTCAAATTTGGAAATTTGAGAAATAATAGAAAGTTCTTATTAGAATGCCTCTAACATTTATTTAAGCAGGGATTAACTCGCTATAATGTTTTCATGCAATTTTCACTAAGAAGGACCACTGCTTTTGCTATATATTTCATCCAGAAAGAGAAATAACTTACTAAATTTATAACAGTTTGCTCCTGCATCCTGTCTCAACAGTTTTAGAAGCTGTGGCCTCAAAAGTTGTCTTCCCAGGAAAATGCTGTTCTAGCCAGTATATTGCTAACAATGATTATGACTACAATGAACACCAACACCCATAGCTATTTGCTAATGCCAATAATGATATTATAGAAAGCTATCAGAAACTATCGGGCGTTCCAGTTAATGAAAATGACAGCTTGTTGTAAGAGACGCCTCCTAGGAACTAGTTTCTAAATGATCAATGTATTAGTTGTACATCAGTACTGAAACTTGAAGTACAGCAGTGCTTCACTAATAGTACTGCAGCGACTAAAACAGAGATCAATCAAGCCATCAGATCTGACTGAGAAGCTCTACGTCAGTTTTGGTTAGAGCTCATAATCAACTAGTTATGTCTGATTTAAATTATCTACTGGCAGATGGATGACAAGGGTGTTTGAGTTGATGGCATGACTAGCATGAGGCTGCACACGTGCACATAGTATGCGTGCATATTTAGGGAGTGTAAATATGAACTTCATGGGAAGCAAATTAAGACTGCTGAGATATGCAACGGAAGAGTAGGGATGATATTAAGAAGAAAAAAAATTAAGTACCAAAAAACTAGAAGCATGGACACCTCTTTTGTGAAAATCGTGCCACGTCAAACAGAATACACGAAAGGATGTTTCCTGTCACATCACTGCAGTTTTTTATGCACCATTTAAGAATTTGTTCTGTTTTGAGTATCATGTCATGTTTACTGTGTCCATGTCTGTTCAAGATAGAAGTTAAATAGCCAAGTTACTAAGAGAGTCTAATATCAAGCAGTGTAGCAGAAAAGTAACAGCAACAGTAAGAATAACTGTTTTAACATCAAGTAATTATACTCTCTGATTCTTTATGATGATGATCAGGCCGCGACCTGAGCAGACAAGTATAACTAAGGTGCATTTAATAACTCAGGAGCAGTAATATTCCATGCTCGTGGAGTGAGGGCAATGGAGATACGCGATTGCAACCTCAGTAGATGCTAAGTGATCAATTAAAGTGCATTCGACCATTGTTATTTCTAATGTTAATCTGGAATTAGGTTGACAACTGTGAAGGTGAATTAGCAAGATTGACATTTCAGTAGGACATATATTCTTTTTGGCATATAAAAAGATTAATTTCTAACGGTTTTTTTTTTCCTTCATTTGTGCCCAGACTTGAACTAACCCTAACACCCCACCCCTGTTCCTAATGGAGCCCTGTTGCCACAATGGATTCGGTCCGCTCAAACTGGTCCATAACCGGCCCAAACCCGTTATGATATATATATATATATATATATATATATATATATATATATATATATGGGGTGTGTGAGTAGGGTTTGGATTAGCCGAAAAGAAAAGAAAAAAAAGTTTGCTTGGCTGCTGCTATTGATTTTCGGCCGAAAGCAGGTATATAATTCCTTTGGCTGCCAAAGGAATTATTTCTGGCCAAAGCATAAGAAGCCAAAGCTGCTGCTGCTGCGATTTAATTTTTCGGCCAAAGCATAAGAGGCCGAAGCTGCTGCTGCTGCGATTTATTTTTTCGGTCAAAAGAAAAAGAAAAAAAAAAGAAAGGGGTTACTTTCTTTTGGGATTCTTTTGTGGTTACGGCTGAAACAAGAGCACAAGTAACATCATTATATTTCTTTTGCGAGGTGAGAATTTGATCTTGTATTTTGTGTGATCTCATTAATATTTCTATTGTGGTTGAGACTAGAAAGTTGTAATCGTCTTTTGCTATAGTGGAAGTTTTTCGATCGTGTTTCCGTGAACGTAAACATATTGCCAAACTACGTTAAGTCTGCGTGTTCTCTGTCTCTGCTATTTTTTTTCTTCGGTTAACTATTTGATTCCGCTGGTTCAGCATTGGTTTTATTCTGCTATTTTTACTAACAATTGGTATCAAACCCCTTGTTCGGGTCAGATTTCGCTCAAATCGGTGTTGATTTTGAGTGGGAGTTATGGCGGAAAATAGAAAGCAAAATATTGAAAATTTTGATGGGACAGACTTTCAATGGTGGAAGTTGCAGATGGAAAATTATTTATATCAGAAATATTTACATCAACCACTGTTTAGAGAAAAACCAGAAAAGATGACTAATGAGAAGTGGGAATTGTTGGACAGGAGGGTTTTGGCGCATATTCTATTGTGCCTGACAAAACATGTTGTGTTCAACGTCTCCAAGGAGAAAACCACTTCAGATTTGATGTCAATATTGGCTAAATTTTATGAGAAGCCGTCTGCTTCAAATAGACTGTTTCTAATAAAAAAAATTGTTTAACTTGAGAATGCTTTCTAATATTTCAGTTGTTAATCATTTGAACGAATTTAACACATTATGGGCACAACTTGAATCCTTAAATTTTGTCTTTGCTGATAACATTAAAGCTTTAATATTTATGTGTTCGTTATCGGATAGTTGGAGTAATATTGTTATGATCATTAGTAATACTTCTAATACTGCTCTTAAATTTGATGATATTGTGAGTACAATCATGAATGATGAATTGATAAAAAAGAGCATGGGTGCAAGCACAGTTTTTATAAGTACTGCTCTGTCTGTTGATAATGACAGAAGAAAAGAAAGGGGTAAAATTTTAAGTAAGGAGTCGAAGTAAAGAGGAAGATCAAAATTTAAGGGGAAGTTCAAGAAAAAGTTAGTGTGGTGGAAATGTAAGACAGAGGGTCATATGAAGAAAAATTGTCCAAACAAAAATTAGGAAGGAGCGAATATAGTGAATCCAAGTAAAAAGTATGATGACTTGTGCTTGTATGCTCATACAAAATCAAAGTCAGATATGTGGTTTGTAGATTCAGGGGCTTCGTTCTATTGTACTGCTCGCAGAGAATGGTTTGAGAATTATGTCCAAAGTGATTTTGGACATTTGACTGTTGGTAATGGACAGGAATGCAAGGCTGTCGGTAAGAGGACAATTCAGTTGAAGTTGTATAATGGTGGAAAGTTGTTTTTATAAGAGATCAGGCACATACCAGATTTGAAGAAGAATTTAATATTAGTTAGCAAGCTGAATGGCGAAAGTTATTAAATCTTATTTGAGAAGAAACGGTGGAAAATTAGCGAAGGACCAATGATAATGGTCAAGGGTGAGAGAGTGGGAACTCTATATTTACTTTCAAGCTTGGTGGATCACGTTATTTTTTTAGCCACCGTGAAGAATGAAAAGGCTAGCTTATGGCATCAGAGGCTCGGTCACTTGAGCGAGAACGACATTAGGATATTGCAATCTAGAGATATGTTGACAGATATGAAATATGCTAATTTTGATTTCTGCGAGAACTGTGTGTTTGGAAAGCAGAAAAGAGTTAGTTTTATGAAGGATGGCAAAGAGAAGAAAACCGAGAGATTGAAGTTGGTGTGTACAGATGTATAGGGCCTTCTTTCGCGAAATCTCTTGGAGATAATTCTTATTTTGTCACTTTCACAAATGATGCAAGCAGGAAAATATGGGTGTTTGCACTTACGCAGAAATCCGATGTCTTTAAAATCTTCAAGGTATGGAAAGTTTTTGTTGAGAATAAAACAGGTTTGAAGGTGAAATGTCTGTTGCCAAACAATAGTGGGAAATTTTGCAATAGGGAGTTCGATAATTATTGCTCTACCCACGGAATCAGGAGAGTGAAAACTGTACCGAGGACACCGTAGCAAAATGGTGTGGCTGAAAGGATGAATAAAGCCATTTTGGAGCGAGCTCGGAGTATGAGACTACATGCAGGTTTATCATTGCAACTTTGGGGAGCCGCTGTAGATACGACAGTCTATCTGATCAACAGGAGTTCAGCTAATATTTTAGATGGAGGAATTCCAGAGGAGGTGTGATCTGGTAAGACTGTGAATTATTCATTCTTAAAAGTATTTGGTTGTATAGCATATGCACATGTGGATCATGAGATGAGAAAGAAGCTTGATTATAAATCTCAGAAGCATGCATTCATTAGATACGGTGGCAATGAATATGGTTATCGCTTGTGGAATTATGAGTATAATAAGGTGATTCGTAGCAGAGATGTAGTTTTTAATGAGAGCTATATGTATAAAGATCGAATGGAGAATAAGAGTAAGAAAATAGTTGAGAAAGAACACTTAGAGCTAGATGAGCCACAGGATGAGATGGATCCTATAGATAAAAAAAAAGGAAGAAATACCTACATCTGAAGGGGAAGAAATGGCTACACCTGAAAATACACAAGTTTCAGATGAGACCGAACAGGAAAAGAGCCACTGACTGAAATAGATGGTTCCAGTACTTCATCAGAGAGTGTTCCCACTTTGCGAAGGAGCACGAGGATAAGGAAACCAACCCAAAAACTTTATCTTTCTTTATATCATGTTTTGTATACTGATGCAGGTAAACCAGAGAGTTACCAAGAGGCTATGCAAGATAAGTTTCGTCTTAAGTGGGAGCAAACCATGCGTGATGAGATGTCTTTTTTGGAGGAGAATCACACATGGAAATTGGTAAAGCGACCGGAAAAGATGAAAGTATTGTATAACAAGTGGGTATACAGAGTGAAACATGAGACAGGACACAAAAGTTCAAGGCTAGACTTGTGGTGAAGGGAGACGGTCAGAGAAAAAGTATTGACTTCAATGAAATATTTGCACCTGTTGTTAAGATGACTTCTATCAAAACAATACTAAGTATTGTGGTTGTGAAAGGATTGTATTTAGAGCAGCTTGATGTGAAGACTACTTTCCTACATGGTGATTTGGAGGAGAAAATATACATGGAACAGCCGGAGAGATGAAATTAAAGGAAAGGAGAATTGGGTATGTCGACTGAAAAGGAGCTTGTATGAGTTGAAACAAGTACCGAGGCAATAGTACTTGAAGTTCGATAAGTTTATATTGGATTCGGATTTTGCCATATGCAATTCAGATCATATATATATCTACAAAAATTTAAGGATGGTAATTTTATAATATTTACTTTGCATGTAGATGATATGCTTGTGGCAGGTACATGCATGAAGAAAATTAATGATCTAAAAAGGAAGTTGGCAGGTAGATTCTCTATGAAGAACATGGGTGAGGCTAAATAACTTTTTAGGATGCAAATTACCCGAGACAAAGCAAGAAATTATGGTTATCTCAAGAGGGGTATATCAAGAAGGTGTTGGAGAGATTCAGTATGAAGAATACAAAATCGATAACTATAGCTCTTGGTAGTCAGTTCAAACTGTTAAAAGAGCAAAGTGCTAAGACAGATGAGGAGACGAGACACATGGAGAATGTGCCTTATTCATCGGCTGTTGGGAGTCTCATGTATGCAATGGTGAGTATAAAACCAGATATTGCACATGCAGTGGGAGTAGTGAATAGATTCATGAAGAACTCTGGAAATGAACATTGGCAAGTGGTGAAGTAGATTTTCAGGTATTTGAAAGGTACTTCAAAGTATTGTTTGTGTTTTGAGTGTGATAACATTAATGTGCAAGGTTTTGTAGATTCGGACCATGCGGGTATTAGATACAATGGTAGGAGCACCACATGTTATTTTTTTACTGTAGGAGGGATATCGGTAAGCTGAATTTCAAGATTGCAATCAATTATTTCTTTATCTTCGACAGAAACTGAGTATATTGTAGCTATGAAGCAAGTAAGAAGTTTATTTGGTTACAGCGATTGATGAGTGAATTGAATTTTGATGGAGTGGATTGCAGGTTGTTCAGTGATAGTCAGAGTGTAATTCATCTTGTTAAGAAGTCGGTGTATCATTCACGGACTAAATATATTCATTTGAGATACCACTTCATTAGATCCTTATTGGAGGATGGTCATTTGAAGTTGGAGAAGATCGAGAGCAGCAAAAATCCTGCAGATATGTTGATAAAGCCGGTTGATGGAAAAAAGTTGAGCTATTGCTCAATTTTGGTGCATTTGTGTTGAATGCTGAAATAGAGACTTTGAACGATCGAGGTAAAAGTTTTGGACGCTAGGATTATCATGTATAGAGATTACAATTTTTACATTAGATCTCCAAGTGGGAGATTGTTGCTAATAGAACCATATTGCAGCAACGGATTCGATCCGCCCAAATGGGTCCATAACCGATCCAAACCCGTTATGATATATATATATATATGGGGTGTGGCTAGGGTTTGGATTAGCCGAAAAGAAAAGAAAAGAAAAGTTTGCTTGGCTGCTGCTATTGATTTTCCGAAAGCAGGAATATAATTCCTTTGGCTACCAAAGGAATTATTTTTGGCCAAAGCATAAGAGGCCGAAGCTGCTACTGCTGCGATTTAATTTTTCGGCCAAAAGCAAAAGAAAAAAAGAAAGGGGCCACTTTCTTTTCGGATTCTTTTGTCGTTACGGCTGAAACAAGAGCACAAGTAAGATCATCGTATTTCTTTTGCAAGGTAAGGATTAGATCTTGTATTTTGAATGATCTCATTAATATTTCTATTGTGGTTGAGACTAGAAAGTTGTAATTCTCTTTTGATATAGTGGAAGTTTTTCGATCGTGTCCCCGTGGACATAGGCATATTGCCGAACCACGTTAAATCTACATGTTCTCTGTCTCTGCTATTTTTTTTTTCTTCGGTTAACTATTTGATTCCGCTGGTTGTTGCATTGGTTTTATTCCGCTATTTTTGCTAACAATCCCAACCAAAAGAAAAAAAGAAGAAAAAACAATCAAACAAGAACAAAACAAAACAAGCATTCCACCCAAAAAACAAAATAGGTGCCAATAAAAAAAAAAGATCACTAGTCAGCTATTAATTCCCATTAGATAGGCTAGTTATGTAAAGGCTTAGTTGTTGTTGTAGAGGGGCTAGTTATGCCCAATTGAGCCAAAAATTATATACAGTGTGATAGAAATTTAACGGAGTAAGATTTTTGTTTCTTTGTTTGTGTTTGCGAGTGTGCATGTACATGCATGGCATGTGTGCATGTCACTGGATGCATGCATAGTGGAATCACAAAGAGGGAAAGCTAATAAGAGGAAACTCTTCTGACTCACCTTCCAGGAAAGATGCAATCTCCATGACCTGCAAAATCAAACAACTTTTGATTCTTAGTCATTAATCACTTGCTGCATGAGAAACTACACTGTAATTTTTTTTTTAAAATGCTAGAATTAGATAGAAGAAAGCTAAAAAAAGAGAAAAACTAGTAAGCAGCTGCAATAGATAGAAGGTAATGTTTTACCATAACCAAGTTAATCAAGCATTATACCAATTATGGGTGAATGGTAATAAACGACTAAACAGTGTTCCCACCAATTACAAGTCCTGGTATCATGTATCGGAGGTGACTTAGAGTTTGTGTAATTGAAAAAGAATCAAGGTTTGATCAATTTAAAAAATAACTTTAGGGCCTCACAGCCAAACGTATTCATGCTCACTCTCATGAATTACTAGCAAAGAAATTCATAGTGATTCAGATATTAGGGTTTCCAATAAATCATTGTTGGAATGCTTGGCTAAATTAACTTGGTCATCGATGGCCAAGCTGTGTCCATCGATGGGCCTATGCCCATTGAAGGGGCTAGCAAAGCCTGTATCTAAGGCGGTCATCAATTTGGATACCCCATCGATGGCAGGACTCTGTCATTGATGATAAGTCAGATAAATCAATTTTTGGACATTTGTTTGTGTTAAAATATAAAATAATTTCCCTCAACCCTCACAATAACTTTGGAATTTTGGTGCAGTAGAAGGATCTTTCAACTTGATATCAGAGCAACCCAGATTCGATTGCTGCTGGGCACGCATTTAATTGCGAGTTTTAAAAAATTATACCGCTGCGTTAAAGCCCAAATTTCTACCAAAAATGGGTTTTCAACCTGCGGGGGCGTGTTAAAATATTTTGGTGCAGTGGAAGGGTCTTTCAACAGTTTGAACTCATGAGTTGTCAAAACTAATCCTATTCAACTAGAATTTTGTGCCTGATAACCCAAATCTATTTAAGAGTGTTGAGAGTTTTTGGAGAAATCTTAAGACTTTTGAGAACTTTTTGGCAACAATTGGGATTTTATAACTATCGTTTCAATTTGAGAGTGGTTTCTTAATAACTTTGAGAGATTTGAGAGACCCGAAATTATATTTGCAAACATCATTAATGCAAACATCATTAATAGTAAATTGTAATTTAGTTTGTGGACGTAAGTCTTGCTCCAAACCACATAAAATATCTCATGTTCTCTGATTTGATCTTCTTGATTGTTTTCTCTCTTAAAATTTTGATTGTGTCGATTTATCTTTGAATCTCAATAATTCCTAGATCTCTATTTGAAATACTTCCATTTAGGACAATCATATCCATAATAGTCATTCTCTAAAAACTAATTAAAATAATTCTCATACAAAACTATATATAGCCAAACACTATGTTCACACAGCTGCAATAAATAAATAAAATAAATAATTTAATAACGTCTCAAGTAAAGTAAAAAACAGTACTAAAAAAAATCCATCAATAGATCTGGTCCCCATCACACTATGCTTGACAAGTTCTTTCAATAAGATTTGGGGTTCTTTCCTATAAAACACTGCTACAAGTGCTTCTCCATGGTAGAGCCCCCCTACTACTTTCCACATATGCATACCACCATTATTGCCATCATTTTACTGTGAATCCAGCTTGAGTTTATTGATTTGTCCTATAAAAATAAAAATAAAAGGAACCAGCCATAACCACACGTTTTCAATTTTTATGCACACAAACATAAAAGCAAGGTCGATGTTTCATTTTCCTAACGTAGATATGGTGCCTAGCCTTCCCATGTTAATTTTTTACATCCTTTTTTTTTTTTTTTTTACCAAGATTAATTTTAAGGTATTAATGATATGATTCTATAGATTCAAGATATCATAGATACCACTCTGTATGGCCGGTACTTGTTTAATATACTTCTGGTTGGTGTTAGGCTCCGATACCACACATAAAAATCTAAGCAAGGACTTATCCAGAGGCCACCTGTCATACAACTATCGTTCCGAGCACATTTAACTACATTTTTTTCTCTAGAACTTCTCCCTCAGAAATGCTTGTTAAGATTAATCCTTGAATCTAAAATTATTCATATCAGAGACCCTTCTAGCTCATATTCCATCTAGAACTATTCAGCTGAGATTCAAACAATCACTAGAAGAAAAAAAAAAAAAATCTATAACTTGAGATGACAGCATCACTGCCATGACCCATACCTCAAAAAGGAAACACCATGCAAGGCCAAAAGGGGGACAAAAGACCAAGCAGAGTACTCAGTAAGAAACAAAATTTACAGCAGGATCCAGCACACACTCCATCATCCCCCCTCTCTCTCTCTCTCTCTCTCTCTCTCTCTCTACACGGGCCATCCCCGCTCCTGTTGCTATGCAACTCAAACCAAAAGTGAACAAGCAAAGCAGAAGCCACAACTCCACTCAAACACACTACAAACCCAAGCTAAGAAAAAGCCTACCAATTTCATAAATTCTAATCTCATTCATAACCACATGACAAGCATCACAATGTATTTTCAAAATCAACGGTAACAGTAATACTAATACTAGACTAACACAATTTAATACGTAACAAGAACAAGATAGCAGAAGCATTAGTACTCACTTGGATCAGTGGTGGTAACCATGGCAGCCCCCTGAAAATAACAAGACCCCGATGCCTTCCCTTCCATCTGATAGTAGCTATCGAACGCATACGACGCGTGGCTCTTCACGTCGTTCGGATCATAACAAGCCTGCCCGGGCTGAATTTCGCTGCAATTCGCCCTTCCCGGCCCGCACGCCCAATCCAACGCAGCTTGCAGCTGCTTCTTGTCCACCCCATCCGCCGCAATGCAGAACGTACGATTCGTGGTGTCATTCGCCAAAAACCCACCACTTCCCTCCACTCTTAGCAAGTACACCGGCGTCCCATTGCCGTAGAACAACCCCCAGTTCTTCTCCGACAACGGCCCTGGCCTCAAATCCTCATTGAACAGCTCGTAGATGTACACACTGGATTGAATTTCCGGGTGCAACGGCGTACCGGACCGATCCAACACATGCTTGATCAAATTGGAATTGTACGTATCGGCATTGTCCTTCGTCGCGAACGGCTTCTCTACGCCTGACCCCAGCGACGGCCAGCCAGTCTCGGTGATCAAGACCTGCACAGTGGTCACATTGTGATTCCTCATCGAGAAGTAGGCCGCATCGACCATCGCATCGAGGACATTGGTGTAGTGCAGCAGGGTGTTGGGATCGACCTCTTCCAGCGACGGCGGCAAGGGTTTGAACAGGGCGTTGTCCAGCGGGATCACGCCGCTGCTCTGCACGAAGGAGTAGTAGGGGTACATGTTGATCATCAACGGAGACGAGGTGCTCGACAAAAAGCCCAAGAGAGGGGAAATGAACGAATTGGCCAGCGTCTGGTTGAAGAAGGCCTGGGACGGCGGGAACGGGTCGAGGATCAGGGAGAAGGGCAGCGGCGTGGAGACGGGCACCGGCGGATCGAGGGAGGAGAGGAGCGAGTGCAGCGAGTTGAGAGCGGGGAGGAGCAGCGGCAATGCGGAGGGGAGGGTGGAGGGGACGTCGTCGCCGACGGCGACGGCGGAGACGAGGAAGGAGTGAGGGTGGAAGGGGGTGACGTGGCGGGCGACCCAGGTGGCGGCGGTGGCGGCGGAGGAGGCGATGCCGATGAGCTGGTTGTTGGGGATGCCGAGGAGGACGCGGAGGCCGGTGTTGTTGAGGGCGGAAAGGAGGGAGGGGTCGGCATCGTAGAGGCGAATGTTGGCGATCTGCTGGGACCTCAGGAAGGAGACGAGGTCGGCGGGGGACAAGAGGTTGCTGACTTCTGTGCCGATGGTGACCCCGACGAATGGCTGCTGATGTGAATCTTGTTCAGATTTGGAATTAGCTGCTGGAATCAGAAGAATTGTCAAGAAAAAGAGAGCGAACATAACGAGGTTTGTTGGGGCATCCATGGCCATGGGGCTCGCTTAGCCTGAGATGAGAGAGACTGATTGAAATTGAATTCTTGTACAATTTTTCGGTTGGCTGCTGCATGATTCCATTGTCTGCTACTACTGTTTGCACTTACTTGGAACAGTCCAGTGTCGTGATCTGGCGGTGGGCAGCAGAGATTTTTGAGATGGGGACAGGATTGAGGCCATGATGCCGAAACAATTTTTGTGAGATTTGTTCTAAATTTTGGGAGAAAAATAAGGATAAAGATTTGTCTTAAAATCACTCGTTTGATCGATAGAAAATTCCAAGTGAGCACACCACTTGACTTAGTGAGCACTTGACTTTAGGATGTGGTGCTCACTGAATCAAGTGGCGTGCCCATTTAGAATCTCCAGTGATCAATCTCGTTCTGTTGGAGTTAGTGAAAAGACTGAAATAGGTCTGAGATCTAAGAGACTTGAGCGTTGAGAATGAGGAGACAAATTGAGATTCTGTAGCCCATGACCGACAGAGAGACAGTTCTGTCTCCGGTCTTTTCGGAGAAGGAACGGGAAAAGGCGCAGCCGAGCATGCGAGATTGCTTTATTTTGAAATTTGAGGATGATGATGGAATGATTATGGTATTTAATTACTAATTAGTACTATTATTATTAGTTTCAAATTTGGTATGCGGTAGTTTATCTTAATTATGACTAAGATGTTTATTGGTTGTATTAACTATTTAACTTATTTGTTTCCGATAAAAATTCAGAGCACTGCAGAGTTTCTAAAGGAGCACACTTTTGTTCCGAGTGAGTCCATCTGATAACTATTCTGACTTTAAAAAAACACTATGGAATAGATTCACTGGAAAAAATGGTGTGCTCCTTTAGAAACTCTATTCAACTGGGCGAGGCCTATTACGACATCAGTGGCCAGGGCCCAGCGGACGCCCGTGATTCCTAAATTCCAAGCACTACAAGAAAAAGGTCGCTAAAATGAATCGTCATCGTTTAAATTTTTTATTGTCATTAATAAAATAACCACTCTAATAAAATATGAAATCATAATATATTTTAAAATCAATTTATTTCAGGTCTCTCCATCACCATAATATTTAAATATTATATCTATATTAAAAAATCATATCTTCCTTACTGTAATACTTAGATATAACTATTTTGTTATCCTCTATTAAAATATTATATCTCACCAATCCTATCATTTTTTTTAATATTTTTAGAAGAGACAAATAATATAAGATAAGAGCTACTAACTAAGGTAATTTTCGAGAGTTGCACTATCTTTTAAATGTGTGAAACCTTCTCAGCAGAATAGAGATTTAAGGTTGAATTGTACCACATCACCACGATGATGAGGATAAGAATGCTCTAAAAAAACAAACCCAAAAAATGAAAAACAAAAGCCACACCATAAGCAGCAATAATGTGTGCAATGATCTGATAAATCACTGATAACCATTTAGATCCATATGCATCACAAATTTCTTTGATTGATAGATTGGCTGGAGCTATCTCCAACTGTAAAAATAAGAAGATTAGTAGCAAAGCAACTTCAACAATTAGCAAACTTCATGCTCCACAAATTAACAGATCCATCAGAGTGGAACTGACACAAAAAAGGGTATGGTGTCTCTTTCTCTCTCTCTTTTTTTTTTTTTTTTTTTTTCTTTCCTGAGAAAAATGTTTAAATGTTGAAAAATGTACAACGCTGTAAAAATGAAGTAATTTAAAAAAAAAAAAATACAGATAATAGAGCTGATTTAGCACTTTGTCAAAATTTCAGCACCTGTCCTGGTAATCAACAGTGTGTGCTCAAACTGCGCAGCAAGGCTGCCGTCAGCTGTAAGAGTAGTCCACCCATCGTCCCATGTAACACACTCGATGCTTCCCATGGTAAGAATCGGCTCTGTATTTCATGAACCAAGATAATATTGAAATTGTAATGCTGATATAGCTGATACATAGAAATTCATAATGTTGTACAGTTGCCCTATGTACTTAAGGTATTTGGACATAGAGTTGCATATAGAGGTGCCCATAAATCTCAATATGGACGATGCATATGGATGATTCATACCGTTAATTATGATCTCCATACTTAATTATGATCTCCATACTCTAAAAGTGTGGTTTATAAGACATCATGTGATTTAGACACTTCATCATCGATCAAGAGGTCTCATTTGTTTTATTTTTGAAAAATTGTTCATTTTGTACACCCAATATACGGTTAAAATTTATCAAAAATCCATTACTGTTTATGCACCATTGTTTTAGGACATGGAAATCATGATTAATAGTTCGGATAATCTATGTAAATACTCCTTATTGAGATTTAGGAGCGTCTCCGTAGACAACTCTCTATGGAAACACCTTAGGCACACTTTTTCTTTCTACATATGGATTTTTTAAACAAATCCTTAAGCAATAAACCAAGCATATATAACGCCCTAGTGATAAATATATGGTGAGAACACCATACATAATGAAAATCTTACTATGTAACTAAAAATACATGGATATAGAATGTAAATATATACTCAAGCATCTAACTAGAAATGCTTTAATATCAATTGAAGTGATTTTCCTCTCTATAATGCACACATCATGGATTCTCATTTTTATTTTTCCCTTTTATGATACACTTCAGACAAGATGTCACATGATGATCATGTAAATCATACAAAAATGTTAAAGCTTAATGGACCTTGAAACAAGCTACGATGCATCATATAGAGATAGATAAACGAATAAATCCCTACTCCCTACGTCTGAAGCAAATTTGATATACATACTCTAATCATAAAAAAGTGAACTTCATTTACAGAAGTCGAAATAGGAAGGTAATGTATCTGGAGAAAAAGACTTATAATAAATAATAGAACTTCATTGATAATTGAAGAATAAAACATGGATAATATACGAAGCATGAAATAAAAGGGTCATACCAATGGTGAAAGTTTGGCCTTCAACCATACGACCAGGTTGATCGTTACCTGTGCAATGGATAATTGTCATTATGATGAAACCATTGGAAGACAAATAAAGTGATACGCATACCTAAGGTGTCTTTTTAGGAAATTACCTATGAAGGCACCCTTAAATCTCAACATATATAGTCCATATAGATGATCTGAACAGCTAGTTGTAATCTCTAAATCTTGGTGATATATAAAAAAAATCATGCATTCTCAATATATTTTCACATATTGGATAGTTACAAAATGAACGGTTTTCCAATAATAAAACAAGTGAGATATCTTGATCAACAATGAAGTGTCTAAATTACATAATTTTTAATATACAACCTATTTAGAGTATAAAAATCATGATTGATGATTAAGATGGTCCACATAAACTATCTACGTTGAGATTTAGGGAAGTCTCCATAGGCAACTCCCTGTGGAGACACGTGAGGTATACTTTTTTCGTCAAATAAATAATAATATTAACAACTGATGTTAGCTGAATAACCTCAAAGATGCATTCACAGAATACAAAAGTATCCACTAATTCCAAATGGTGCCAAATTGTGAATTATTTTAATATTTTAAACTAAATGGTGCTTCATAACAATGATTTTGATAGGACATTTTTTATCCCACTTCCCTAGGACCACGGCATGCATAATCAATTTTATTGAGCTTATGTCAGAAGATAACGCATAGCTTGAATTGGTGTGTTAACTGAGCTCAAAAGCAAGCTTTAGCTTGATAAGTAAACAATCTTGAACGAGCTAATATTCTACAGGATATGCTGTTCATGTATCTTTCGTAGATGCATTGCGACGTTGAATGAACTTTAGACTTGCTATAGACATAATTAGGCATTTACATTTGTGTAGCATTTACATTTGTGTAGAAGACACACAATTTATGGGTTTGCGCCAAAACACTATATTGGAAGTTTTGAGAAACAGGAAGAAAAACATGATGAGGAACAAAATGCTTCATATTCATTCTTAGAGAAGTCTTAAGTTTGTCCGGTACAGATTGTTAGCCTGCAGCCCATTAGCTTAAACTTTTGGGTAAAGGAGTTTACAAAATGGCATCAGGACAGGTTTCAAGAGGTTTTTGGGCTCAAACCTCATCACTGACAATTTAAAATATGTTTTATTTAATCCCATTTATTTTGCCTTTCCAGGCAATCTTATTCTACGTTTAACCTGAGGACTTTCATGCTCAAAGCCCCAAGGGAAGGAGTGTTAGTGTAATGTTTGCTTGACAATGTCAGCCTGCAACCTGTTAGCTTAAACTTTTGGGGGGAGTGATTTCTTACAAGCATGACAATTAGAGAAAAACAGAGAAGGATTCTTTCAATGATTTAGAGAGCCAACAAGATAACAACAAAAATCAAGTGCCAAATCTTAGAAGAGCAGATAAAACAGATAAATAAAATATACTTACGGTTATGCAAGATGATTGGTTCAGAGTGAAAGACTGTCCCAACACCATGACCGACAAAACGCTCCACCACACCGTACCCAAACCGTTCAGCATGCTCACTGGAGTGATTTTTAACAATTGGATTATAATTACAATTGAGTGATACAAGCATTACAAAGATGTAAACATTAGCATCCATATGGATAATGGTGCGAAACAAAGGATTCATATAAAAGAAGAAACTCACAAACATCATGGCAACGATCAATAGTATAATAATATTTACTCCTACCATACTGATGCTTGCAAAAATATATTAAACATAACTGTTAGAGATGAAAAGAAAAATTTACTAAATACTAAAATTATCTCCTTGTTCACTCACATCATGTCTAAAAGTCAGTGCTTGGGCATTGTCATCCTATGTAACACCAATACTTTGAAAAGGAGCCACATTCATATCAGATACATGTCCAACCCTCGGGTTGACCCAAAATGTCTCGGATATTTTCTTTTTCCGTCTCCAAAATTTTTAACATATCCTAGACATACATAAGAGACATACCAAATTTAACCAAAGCTAACAACAACAACAACAACTAAGCCTTTTCTCCCAAGTACTTGGGGTAGGCTATATGAACCAAAAGAGAATCATGCCGGATCGATCATATTGATAATCCTTCTCCATTCATTCCTATCAACAACAACAACAACAAACAACACCAAATTTAACCAAAGCTAAAAGGTTAAAAAATCGAACTCATGAATGATGCCCTAAGAATTTACGAGGTATTGCATTTTATATATTTTTTCTAGATAATTTAAGAAATAATGATTGTGTACACAATTATTAATTTAAATAACTTTAAAGTATTTCAAATAACCAAGATTTAATAATTTACAGACATGTATAATTTTACTATCGATGTATTCTTATGTATCAATATTCTAAATGTTTCTTAATTACATTATCTATGTACCGTTAATGTAGTATATATCCATTGTGCATGTATTTATATGCGTGTAATTGTATTTGTATGCAAATCATATCCTCGTTGTGGCCTTGTCCTATTTTTTCACAGTGTGATGTGTCACCGTTTTCGTACCGTATGTATTCGTATCCGTGTCCATACTTTACAGTTGTCATCTCTATCCGAGTCATGACTTTGTTAGGTTTTTATCCCGGGGTTGGAAGTGTGCATAAATTTATTTTTCATCCTAAGTAAACATTACATTTTAATCAACTTGTCGTAGATCAATTTGCTTTCAGGAGAACTTCCAATTTTAGATTGCACAAATTGGATCCTTTCACCATCGTATGACACCTAACATTCTTCACGGTATCCAAATATGTGCTGCATAATGTACTTGGGCTGTCAATTGCTTGAATTTGAAATTGAATTTAAGAATTTTGGAGGAAATGGGGGGATAGAATATGGTTACATACAAGCTATAGTGAGAAATGATTGACAAAAACAGGTTATAATAATGAGAGAGAAAAGTCTAAAGTAATATAATAGAAAACATAACATCAAAAATAAATAATTACGGAAAAAAAATACAGATGGCGAAATAAGTCAGTCACATGAAGTTGTCAAATATTATGGGGAGAAATAATTACCTTGAAGATGAGAGAGCAAAGGACCTTGCCATTTAAAATTCAAACAGGATTAGAAAGAATAAGCGTATAGGAGAAGCAAAGAACAAATAGAAACATTAAAGGATGGGTTCAAGTTTGTTTGTGACATGCCGAGAACACATGCACATTACGCAATCAAAATAATTCATGCTCTATGTGTTATCAGTTTGAGGAATATAATGGTTATGTCTGTAACCATACACCAATGTACTTCATTTGAATGAGGGTGACATTCTCTTATAGTTATAGACAAGGAGCACAATAATTGTTGCTTCAATACCATATTAAAGTCCCTTCCACGACACCAAAATTTGAAAATATGATGAGAATTGAAGGTTTATATTTTAATATTCTAACATAAGCCTTTAAGCCACTATCCCTATTTAATTGAAATTGCTTTCTTATTTGACCTATAATCATACAGACAGGAGTTGACAGTTCCTGCTGGACCGAAATGAGGCCTTATGGGAAGACCTAAGTTTAAGTTGATAGCTAAATAGACAACTTTCTATTTATATCCTTCATTTTCTCCTTCTGACTTATCCAATGTGGAAATATTCCCATCGCCCATGACCTTGAGTCCGATATCTCATGGACAATAGAGACCCCGCAGAGTCCAATACCTAATAGATGAGTCCAATACTATGGACTACTCACATTACCTATGAACCAACCAGCATGGCAATACCAAACCTCACAACAGACAAAAACTCCTTCTCTAGCCTGAACTAGACTTTGATTCCATTTGTTGGACAGGAACAGAGCTCTATAGGGAGACCTATTCTGACCTAAAAGGTTAAGACCCAAACTTCCATTTAAATCCATCATCCTGTTCTGAGTTATCTGATGTGGGATTATTCCCATCACCTGTGGCCCTAACAGTTCCATAACAGCGAGAAGCAGGTCATGATCTACAACACCAAAAATGTCTACCATATAAAAGAGTCAAATATACAGAGGTTCCTTGTCAAATGACAAGGACATGTTCAAAGTAAATCAAAATTTAAGCTATCAATCATGATCTTAAAAATTTAAATCTAAGCTAGTAGGCCTAATCAGCACATCATTTACAATATAGCTTTCTCACCATCAACAAGGACAAATGAGAAATGAGATAGTTATTATAGAGAATAAAAAAAGTTAAACAATTTTTATGCAGAAGGGTCAATAACAAAAATAATATGCAGTTTCTTTTCATTATGCGCGCACAGTTATTGTCAACCAAGGCTACATACCTTATCCTCTTGCCAATCTTCTTAAAGCTAGCACCATCTTTACAGACAGAGATAGCCCTTTCTAAGCACTCTTCAGTTACCTGAATAGACAATCACATGGCAAAACGTAGATGTTTTGCCTTTCAGATTCAAGGTACAAGTACATATCAAACTGAAGAAAATGTATTTAGCAGGTTTAATTTGTCACAAATTACAAGGAATATTCAATTTTATATATCAGTGAAATCATACGACTAAAATATTTTAGGTAAGAGGCATGGACATGGGACACCAGACAGACACAACATGCTATGGAAACAGTGAGATGACAAACGTTAAAAAAAAGATAAGGAACACGTAGTATCTGCATATGCAAAATATATGCAATGCTAATGAACTAATAAATCCGCAAAAAAAAGAAAAAATATTGATATATAAGAAGAACTCTTACAGTACCTAATTGAATTTTTTCCCTCTTCAACTGACCTTCTACCTTAGATCCCTAAATGATGACAATTCTTGCAATAGCAGGTCACCTGTCAATATTTGAAACAGGCTGCTACCGCATGGAAGTTCCAACACTTTTAAACTTTTTGTAGTTCAGATGCATTAATCAATGTTACTATTCAAGACCTGCAGTCAACAGAGTTTTGAATTTAAGAATTTATTATAAACATCTAAACTTACATCAACAGTCATCACTACAAAAGGAGGAGCGACGGTCATGTAGCTGAACTATCACTATCCTTATTTCTTGGTTATCCTTGTAGTCATCATTATTGGGAACTCCTACCTTGCCGTGAACTTTGGTTAACTGATACCATATTATATCTGTTCCCAAAAATAATTAGCTATTGCATATGACAGCATTTTCCAAAGCAAGAGACTAAGTATCCGATCTAATAAACCAGGTATCACAAGTCAACAACAACAACAACTAAGCCTTTTATCCCCAAGTACTTGGGGTAGGCTACATGAACCAAAAGAAAATTACGCCAGATCGATCATGTTGATAATCCTTCTCCATTCATTCCTATCAAGTTATATCTTCTCATTTAAACTTCTAGAATCCATATCTTTTTGTATCACTTTCATCCATGTTTTCTTTCCCACGCTCTTTTAACTTGTCATATATTGATAAGCTCCCCTCATTAAACAGGTGCATTTGTAGGTCTTTGAATTGGTGCATTTATAGGTCTATTTTGCACATGACCAAACCATCGTAAACGATTTTCTCGCATCTTCTCTTCGATGGGCTACACCTACCTTAACACGAATATCTTCATTTCTCACTTATTGACCAAACCAGGTATCACAAGTCAAGAAAAAAAAATATGGACAGATGAGACACAAAAATAATAGCATAAGGAGCTAATTCTGAAGCAACTTATTGACACTTTACCTTTACAAGACGCTTTGCATGCTCATTTACATTTCCACAAAGAAAAGTTTTTGAGGTGTCTCCATGATAACCCTGAAAAACCATTAATATATAATTCCATTATTGTAATGTTTCATACTGAAGATTTATATCAAAGGTCATTCCTGCTTATCTAATATATTAAATTATAGAAGAAGGGGAGAAGTTATGCATCAAAAGTCACGACTAAAACCATGGAAGCAAATTAAAAGCATGATATACATACATATAAGTAGACTGTCACATCAATGTTTATTATGTCACCATCCTGCACAAGACAATAAAGTAGTTGCTGAAGATATTACCAATGTATCTATTAACGAAGTTATTTAACAAATAAAGAAGAATGTGTCAGCTAGACAAACCTGAAGCTGGCGTGTATCAGGTATTCCATGACACATGCACTCATTGACCGATGTGCATACGCTTTTTGGGAATCCGCCATACCCAAGTGGAGAAGGATAAGCACCCGCATCAATAATCATATTGTGCACTGCTTTATCAATTTCGTTTGTTGTTATAGATGGCTGATAGAAAGACATCTCTGCAACTGTTAATTATGTCATAATAATACTAATAAACACATGGGAAGAGGGATAATATTACCAACTTGTTTTAAGAAACCTCTAAGTAGGCTTAAGAAAATAGTTTTCCTGGTGAAAGATGTGCAAAATAAAATGGTTATGCTATTTTACTTAAAAGAAATTATGATATACAAATTCAAACTCTACATAGAGTTAAAGCATCTTTCTCGCCTCTTATACAGAAATAGAAAACCCTGAATTTTGGAGCACAAATGCGCAAATATTACTTATTTTATATTTCATCAGCAGCATCATCGGAGCATTTTTCTCAACAGACAGGTCAGCCATGGAGCAAGACTCAAGGAATAAAACTTGACATAAGAAGATCAATCCTTTTTATTGGTTGCCAACTTGGAGTCAACTTGGTGTCAAATATTTAGTCTAGGAAACTACTGGAAAAGGAAACCATTGCAATAAACCCAAAAGAGCATTTGACTGGTTGAGACTACCTTATTCTCACAGAGCTTACATTCATAAGTCTCATGTAGAAACAGAAAACCCTAACTTTTGGAGCTCAAAGGGACAGGTATTATTTATAGGCCATATTTGGTTTGCAGGATTAGAAATGCATGATAGAATTAGTAGTCCCATGATAGTCAATTCTGAGACAAAGAATCCCTTCTAAGCCTTTTCTCTTGTGTTTTTGACAACATAATTATTAAGGGATTAACTATGATCCAATTAATCATGTGTTTATTTGCCATTTCAAATTGAGGATAAAAGAAAATCAAGATGATTTTGATTGATAAAAAAACAATAGTCGGGTTAGAAGCAAACAATAGGGACAACAATATCAAAATGATACCCAAATTCAAAGACATAAAAATAAAGAAATATTAATCTAAGAGGAAGCATGAGATTAATTAGTTTCAAATTGTAGGGATTACTAATCTCATGGGATAACTTATCCCACTTCGCTTTGGCAAATCAAACATACGATCGAGCATGATTAATTTCCTATCCCATTTAATCCATTCAAACAAACAAGGCCATAGTTCATTATCAGCATCATCCGAGCATTTTTGACATCAGACAGAACAGCCATGGAGCATGACTCAAGGAAAGAAAAGTGGGCATAAGAAGATCAATCATTTTTATCAGTTGTCAACTGGAAGTCAACTTGGTGTCAAAATTTTAGTCTAGGAAACTACAGGACAAGGAAACATTTAAAATAAATCCAAAAGAGCATTTGACTGATGGAGTGATGAGAGACTGCCTTGCTCTCGCACAGCTTAAATTTTTAACCATTGAGCAATTTTCCTCATTCCCAAACTTGAATATGTTACAGATATGAAGATGAAAGTTCCTTTATATATTTATATAGATATTACTAAGGGAACAAACCAATGCCAAGTTCTGGTATTAGCTGAAAGTGACTGCATACTAAGTCACATAAAGCAAAAGCTTGGCCCGGTGTTACCCGAAAAAGCTAGAGCCCCTCCGTACTACAGTTTGGAATGCACACTCCAAATTGTGGTACTCCAGCGATTCGGAACGAACCAACATTATGGATTTTCTAATTTTTTTTTTTTTTTTTTAGTTGTCCTTGCATGAATCCTTTGACATTAATAACAAGATATCTTGTTTAACTTTCTAACTATTACAAAAACTAGTTAAAAGGTAAAAAGGATATAAGTATAATTTTTTTGATAGAGTTTGTTAACATAGAAAGAGACGTATCGTGTTAAATTTTATAATGAGATCAATGTACAGAAAACCACATGCGTAATCATGCAAGAGCACAATAAATACATAAAATAATCAGCATAACCTTTCTATAGTTACGCATGATCCGGAAAAACACTCGATCCCAGATAAAAGTATTATGTTCCAACTAAGTGTTCTGAAAAGCATACAACGTCTCGGGCTTATCACATCTTCCTATTTTTGTACGTGGTACTGAAGTGATCCGCGTACTAGGCTTGGCCCTCAAAATGGCAAATGCTTCAAAAGGCCGTAGTCACATAGCAATGTCTAAATATCGGACTCGGTATTGGTATCTGCTGATAGCTTATGGTATTAGCAATTAGCAATATCGCATCAACAGTATTGGAAACATCAGCAAAATATTGACAATATAGTACCGAATTATAGGCTTAATATCGTATCCAATACCAATATAATATTCATGATACTTATCAGTATTAACCGATATTGAAAACCTTGCCCCACAGCATAATGAACAACATGTTAAATATTTGCAACCTCTAACAAGGTAAAAAAAACCAAGAAGTCATGACTACTTGATAAAGAATGTAAGGGATAATCTAATAGCATGCATCATCTACAATTATGTGGTACACGAATGAATTAATACAATTAATTCAAACAATCTTCATGCATATAATCTAATCAGGATTGTTCACAGATCAACAACTGTACGCCTATGAAGAATACAAACATCCATTGTTTAATAGTGTATTACTTGTAAATTTTGAATGTTATTCTTCTCTTGCTTATGAATTCCACCCTACCCTTCAAGATGGCCCTTGTTGTTTACGTAACTCTTATCATCCATGAGCAGATTCCAATAAGTTGTAGGTTCAACATGTCCAATCAAGTGGAACTTCTATATTTTAAACAATGAATCTTTTGCCCCAATCAAATTTCACCTAGAATTGCATTATCCTCATATATTCATAAAGTTATGGTTAACTGTGGACTTTTGAAGAGTTGTGGCCTGTTATCCATGACTTCAATCTTCCCAGTAAGTATTTAAAGAACTAATTTTAGGGAACTCAGCTAGCAAAGAGGAAGGAAGCAATAAACCATTGACTAAAGCCCTTCCTATTCTTTTAATATGTTCATTTTTTAAAAAGAAAATCCCATAAATAAGCAACCACGTAAGACTTCCTCTAATCGTAGGTTGAATCACCTAGACTTTTACGAGCCTGTGATTTACTCTGGCATTACTTAGTATAACTGCTATGCTTCCAGGTGCTACATCTAATCTTATCGTTTAGTCTTATCTCTTCACAACTTGTCCCTCAATATCCAAGAGGGAAGTGTATTCCCTCCCAAGTCTTGTGATTTGGTAGCAACCAGCAAGTTACCATGACAGAAGTGCTGTCATAATACTTCAAGGTCAACATATAAAAATATTGAATATTACATGATCAAGCATCCGTCAAGGATATGAAATATGAACTAGATTAAAAGAAAAACCTAAAACCAAATATCAAAATGTAAGGGTGATGTGAACCAACCAAACTCTATGCTGCAAATCAAGTAACTTTCAGTTTAACAATCCCAGAAACTGAAGTTCCTACCTTGACCATTGTTCCTGCAAAGTTCAAAACACGAGCAGCAAGCTCACCAGCAGCCTTCATGCGAGCAATTCCTTCAGCATCATGTATTTGATGTTCCTTGGAGAGTTCTGGTAATATGTTTGAGCCAACGTAAGGCGGTTTCGGAATGTGATCTGGTACAGGAAGCGGACCAGATACCTTTCCACACCTTAATGGGGGTCTCTTTCTTATTTTCACAGAATCCCTGAGCTCTCGAGACCTTCATGTAATTTCAAAATACATTTGATGAGAAACAGAGGGGAATTACTAAGTTTTTGGTCAGAAGGCCATAATTAAGGCCCATAAGTAATGTATATACATCTGGAAGTAACCAGACCGTGAAAAATATATTGCAACAATGATCCACCCACACACCAACACCAAAAAAATAATAATAACATTGCAGCCAACTACATGATATAAGTACTAAATATAAATTTAGGTACATAAAGACAGCATATTAGAATACCCAACCTTTTGATTCGCATGGCCTCCTCCAACCCAAATAGCCTTCTCGATATAATGAAATTACACTTCCTTCCAGTTTCATACCCTATGCCAATTCAAAATTAGTATAGAAAAAAATAACATGTGTTACAAGTAAGAACTTATATGTTACAATCACTCATACCAGATGAAGGAATAAAATAAACATTTATTGAAGAAACAACATATCGTGTATGTGTCAAACACGCATATCCAATGTAATTATAAGAATTTGTGGAATGCCAGCATATCGTGTCCATGTTGGCATTGCCTTACATAACATATAGTAGATTATGAATTTTATACGCCATATATCTTCTATAGAAAATCACATTATAACTTGGTGTATGGAAAGATGGAAAGATAAAATACATTATTAACTGATGCACAACGTCATTAGAGTGACTTAGTAGTCCCTAGGGCATGGGGACTTTGAAGCATATATTGTTTCTCTAAGAATCTAAGTTACTTTTGTTGACGACAAGAGGTAGATTTTTCAAACATAAATTTGTTTCTTACTGTAACAAACTAGTATCTATGGATAAATGCCCCAAAGCAAGTCATTCTTTAAATCTTGATGTTGCAGATATCACTATGCCCATCCTTATTTTCTATGGATTATCTTGCGCTAAATTAAAAGATGATAGACTATATTGTTGTCTTACATATACACGTATATCGTCGCGTTGAAACAAAAATGGTCCAAAGTGACTCGCTGCCCCTCACTATATGTACAAGAAAAGGAAGTAGGGTGGTTAATGGACTGAATGATAAGACTCAGGCTCATAGATATGTGGATTTGAGATTAGTGTCTGCCATGGCATGCAATTAAGGCTTTAAGAAAATTTTTATAAGATTGCTATTATTCAAGTTTTGTTGTACGACACGAAATGCTATGCTATAGAGAGACATTATTCGCAGAAGATAAGTGTAGTAGAGATGTGTATGCTTCATTAGATGTGTGGTAATACTAAGAGAGATAAGTGAGAAATGAGGATATACTTGCTAAGGTGGGCTTTAGTCCCATAGAAGAGAATGCGAGAAAATCATCAATGATGGTTTGGTTAAGTGCAACATAAACTTATATATGCACTAGTTCGATGAGTGGAACTTATCAATGTAGGACAAGTTAAAAGAATAAAGGGACTACCAAATAAAACATAAATGGTGGTGATACGAAAATATATGGATGCTAAAAGTATAAATGAGACATATCGCTCGATAGGATTGAGTGGAGAAGGACCATCCATGTGATCGATTTGACATGACTCTCTTTTGGTTTATATAGCCTACTCCAAGTACTTGGAATAAAAGGCTTAGTTGTTGTTGTATTGAAGAAACAGTATCATAAGCTTAAAGGTCTGGGTAAAGTTGTTATCTAGAATTTGCCACATCTGATGGACATGTCTCCTTCTAGTTTGCTATAAAAGATGGATTAGGGCACGGCTTAGAATATCAGAATTAGTATCCGTATCTGTTGGCAGTAGGTTTGGCAATGGGTGTATCCAAGGGCCAGCCACTGGCCCGCCCTATTCAAAGTTTTGTATTAAAAATAAAATTTTGTTTCTTTAAATTCAAGAATTTGAATAGGACAGGCTAGGGTTGGCCCTTGAACCTGCCCATTCTCATTCCTAGTCTTGGTTGTCTAAGGTAACAGAATCAGCAATAACAGGCATATTATATTGGTTATATTGGAAATATAAGCACTCTCATACATGTATTATAGGGTATATCAAAAACCAATATCATATTTAATCGGTATCAGCTGATATGCACCCTTGATTAATGGTAAGATGAAGAAACAAGAGCGACCCAAATTCGCTTTCTTTTGGTAGCAGACTTAGATAGAAACTTGTAATGTTAAACAGTAATTCATTGGGAAGCGAGAAAATGCAGGACAAAATTGAATATTTGCCAAAGAAACAAGATCCTACAGCATGACCAATTGAGTAAATTGATCTAAAATATGCATAATTTGATCAAGACCCAATTTTGTAAATCACTTTATTTTGTTACCAAACCAAATATTCTCCTTGAATAGCAAAGATTTAAGCAACTTCGGCTCTCACAGGCAAAACAACAAACAGGATGAGAGCATTAACAATTGAGAGAGGGGTTTATTTGCAAACCTGTATTAGTAGGAGGTGTGGCCCTGAGGGGTTGGCCGACGAGGAAAGATTTCTCGGGGTGGTTTCTGAAAGAAGACAACGGCGGCGGTGCCAAGCTCAGGCCGGTAGCTGCACATCTCACTGCCATTTTGCGAAAACGAAGAGAGAAAAAAAAAATTAATGGATAAAGTTTGAAACTCTACCTTCGATTTTTTTCTTTTGCCATCTTTTGTAACAATGACCCGAAACATAACAGGCCGGACCTTTCATCTAATGCATCTAAATGGGCTGGCTCAAATAGCGTTATTTTTCAGCCCAATGGATCCTTCTACCTCAGTCTTCTTTATGTCCGAGACTTAAAGTTGGGTTCTTTGAGTTTAAGTGTTATCAGTGTTTTTTTTATCCAAAAAAAAATTGTTTTTGATTAATATATGTACACTGTTTGCTTTTCAAAAAGTTTACCATTTGGAGGAAACTGAGAACTTGTTGCCTGACAAGAATATCTAAAGTAGTCTGTTTATACTGAGATTGAATGCAACACTTGTTAAAGGAGCTGGTGAGAGACAGGCCTGGTCTTAACGTTTTAGAGGTCCGGGACGAGATGAGAAAGGGGTCCTAATAAGTCTTATTAAAATTTTAAATAAATATTTTCATTACCAAAATTAAAATTTAGTACATAGTTTTGCCATTACAAAAACTAATTATAATTCATAAAAAACAATTCCTTCGGGCATTCCTAAATGCAAAATCCTCAATAATAGTATCAAGATCAATATTGTCCAACATTTCCTTCTCAATATATAAAATCGCTAAACCATTCAACTTTTCTTGTGACATTGATGACCTCAAATAGGTTTTCAGCAATTTCAACTTTGAAAAACTTCTCTTTGCTGATGCGACAGTCACAGGTACTGTCAATAAAATTCGATAAGTAATGGAAATATTAAGATAGCAATCTGCAATTTTGACATACTCAAAAATTTCAACTGATGACATTGACATATTTGGCAGAGTCATCTTCAACAATTTTATTTCAGAAAAAAAATCATCTAAATCCACATCCGACACATTGTTATGAGAAAAAGTATTGGCAAAATTAATACAACACTCTCTTAATTCATTATCATCAAATGACTTCAACTTTTTTGGTTTAGTGTGGATTTTGTTTTGGAATGGAGTGTTAAAAACAAGCCGTTTGAAATAAATTAAAATTTAAAAGAAAAAAACTAGCCGTTGCACCTTGGGCGGCTGGGCCCCCTTTAGATTAGGGGCCCTGGACGGGTGCACAGCCCGCATCTGCCCAGGGTCGGCACTGGTGAGAGAAAGATTTTCGCTAAGAAATTATATCAAACAACATCAAGCAAAGGTTGTTGGTTCCGTATCACAACAAGTAATTGAGGAGATACTGTCTCGTCTTACATTTAATGGTACATTCAATCAAACTCTTTCCAGATAGATGAGTCGAGGCGATGGTAGTCTCCCTCTTCGCTTGACCAATTACTCGGCGTATAACAGTTTCAACATCAATGACAGACTATTGCAATGATGTCTTAAAAAAAATTATACGAGAAAAGTTGAATAAGTTTCCAAAAAAAAAAAAAAAATGGTATTCTTAGCATGGTGTCTTCATTTTTAAAGCCCCTAAAATGTTAACAAAGAATGGGACACATGAATACTAATACTTGCTCTATAAAAGTGTATGAGTCAAGATAGTTACATAAGTTTTGAATCCACTAATAATGATGAATTGATGATTATTATATTTTGACTTGTACTATGTTAGACATGGCTCTAGAATTGACCTACCTCACTCTTAAACTATCCACTTGTGGAATTTCAAAAAAGATTGTATAGATGAACCATCAATTCAATTATTATTATATTCAATTTTCACTGAACTAAACTTAAGACTCAAACCTTATAGTGAATTTGTTAAACATAATTACCCCTAGATTCTATTTATTTACTGGTTGTAATAGTTGAAAAATGGTGAACTATATCCATTTATTATTTCCTTGAAGTGAACATTCTAAGGATAGGACTTATTTGATGCATGTGTGTTTCCAATCTCTTCGATTTATCCTTATTTCTTTTCATAATATCCAAGAAGTAAGCACAAAATCTTCAGGTTACGTTAGGATTTTTTTTTTTTTATGTTTTTATCTTCTCTTTTCTTTGGGATAAGATTGCCTTGGACCAATCCTTTACTTCGAAAAAAGTTTGAACATAATGGCCCAAGTAATGTTAGATTTTGACCCAATAGATTTTTTTTTTTTTTTACTCTCTCTCTCTCTCAATACACATACTTTATAAAATGGTTAATGTCATGCTTTCTGTATGAACGCTAATTATGTTTGGACTTTTGCTCTATATCCTTCACAAAATTGAAATTCTCAAATCAATTTTCTTAACCTTCGAATAGATCCGGAGTTTTTCTTTTCTTGGAGTTCAAGCATAGCATATATATATATATATATATATATATATATATATATATATATATATATATATATATATATATATATATATATATATATATATATTGGAAAAAAGGAACAAATAGTTTTGGATTAATATATCAGTTTGAGTTATAATAATAAGAACTTATTGAGATGGTAGAGGAAACTGAATGGCTATTGTAAGAGATTAATATTGAAGCATGTTTGTATATAAATGGAGATTAAACATGCCAAGTTTGTTTTCGATATAATGATCACAACCTTATTAAAACATGTCAAGCTTGTCTCTCATCCAGTATTGTAATCACAGCCTTGCAAAAAAGTGTAGAGAAAATCTACAAATAACATAGATAATATATTTTCTTAGATAATTTTACTAGATTTTAAATATAAAAAAAAATTAACAGGACACATCATGGTTTACCAACTAATGAAGCATTTTACAAATTTTATTTTTTATAGTATAGTTACAGTTACGAGTCTTCAGACAATAAAATTAATATAAAAAAGATGAAAAGAGAAACAGATACTTTTGTTTTTTTTTTTTATTATTGTTTTATAAGATTAAATAAAAAATAAATTAGTGTTAATTGTCAACTGCTGTTGTTTTTGTTTTTTTCTTTTTTTTCACAAGCTAGTCATCACATGACCAATTTGCCTCCATATTTTTTTTTCTTATATTTCAAATTTCCAAATAAATATAAAAAGCATCCGAAATCCTCCGCAAGAAAAGGTATATTGTTCCCATAGAAAACTTCAATATTATATTACCCCCAAAAGTTTTATTAAAGAGAAAATCAGCTATTGGCTTATCATATTAACGCTAATGCTTACTTCTATGAAACGGGCAAGCCAAATACATTTCTATATATTCGTAAATGAATAATAATGATCCAAAAGATTCAAGTTATTTCTCTTTTATTTTTTTGAAATAAGTTGGACTTTAAACTTGAAAGCTCCCAATATTCAATCCATTGTTGCAACTTCTATTACTATTCAAGCTTATATATATATATATATATATATATATATATATATATATATATATATATATATATATATATATATAAGAAAATGTAAATCAGTTCACACAAATTATCTGAGTTACAGTTCATTTCCACTATCTCCAATAATTCTTTTTAAAAATTTCTTTTAGATTATGATTTTGACCTCCTAGAATTCACTCATACTCAATTTCTCCGGTTTTAGTTTTGATTTGGTCCTCCATCAAGTTGATGTAATCTTTTAACGATTTTCAATAAATAAACATTTTGTATTCACTTGATGAAAGTTTAAATGAACTCCAAAGTTCATGAAATTTACTCTTATTCAAGTTAAAGAGGTAGAGATCATAATTTTAGAAAAAAATTGAAGAAAAATTATTGGATTATAGTATTTTTGCCGCTACTTCAGGTAATTTTTACTGAACTAGCGGCCAACTTACAGTAATCTCATATATATATATATATATATATATATATATATATATATATATATATATATATATATATATGGGATTATTGAAGATGAGCCACCAGCTCAGGAAAGTTACATGAGCTAGCGGCAAAACTGTAATGATCCAATGATTTTTCTTCAATTTTTTTTAACAATCACTATCTCTATCTCTTTAACTTATTTCGGATTAAATTTCATAAATTTTGGATTTCATTTACCCTTTCATCAAGTGCATACAAAATGTTTTATTCATTGAAAACCGTTAATTTTGTGTTAGCTTGATGGAGGACCAAATCATAACTAAAACCCAAGAAGTTGGGTATGAGTGAACCCTAGGGGATCGAGATCATAATCCAAAAAAAAAAATTTTTTTAAAAATTATTGGAGATAGTGATAATGAACTGCAGCTCAGATAACTTGCGTGAGCTGTCAGCTCATTTCCATCTCTCTCTCTCTCCCTCTATATATATATAGATAGAGAGACAGAGAGAATGGAAATGAGCTGACAGTTCACGCAAGTTACCTGAGCTGCAGTTCATTATCACTATCTCTAATATATTTTTAAAAAAAAATTTCTTTTAGATTATGATATCGACCCCCTAGGGGTCACTCATACCCAATTTCTTGGATTTTAGTTTTGATTTGGTCCTCTATCAAGTTAACACAAAATTAACGGTTTTCAATGAATAAAACATTTTATATGCACTTGATGAAAGGGTAAATAAATTCCAAAATTTATAAAATTTGATTCAAAAGAAATTAAGGATGTAGAGATAGTAATTATAAAAAAAAATTGAAGAAAAATAATTGGATCATTATAGTTTTGCCGCTTGCTCACGTAACTTTTCCTGAGCTGGCGGCTCACCTACAGTAATCCATATATATATATATATATATATATATATATATATATATATAGAGAGAGAGAGAGAGAGAGAGAGAGAGATAGAGAGAGAGAGAGATGGAAATGAGCTGACAGCTCACGCAAATTATCTGAGCTGTAGTTCATTTCCACTATCTCCAATAATATTTTTTTTTAAAAATTCTTTTGTATTATGATCTCGATCCCCTAGGGTTCACTCTTACCCAATTTCTTGGGTTTTAGTTTTGATTTGGTTCTCCATCAAGTTAACACAAAAATAACGGTTTTCAATTAATACAACATTTTATATGCAGTTGATGAAAGGGTAAATGAACTCCAAAATTTATGAAATTTAATCCGAAAGAAGTTAAGGAGGTAAAAATAACAAAATGCAAAAAAATATTGAAGAAAGATCATAGGATTGTTATAATTTAGCCGCTAGCTCACGTAACTTTTCCTGAGCTAACGGCTCACCTACAATAATCCCATATATATATATATATATATATATATATATATATATATATATATATATATATATATATATATATATATATATATATATATATATATATATATATATATATATATATATATATATATATATATATATATATATATATATATATATTCTGAATTAAGTTTTCATAAAGAGTCAAATTTGGAATCTCTCACAAATTGAAGATGACTCATGTAACCAGAGAACAAGGGTTATTGGCAACCATCGCGACAACTTTATTTGGAGTGGGGAGTTTTGCCTACTAGTAAACCCTAAGTCAAGTAACAAAGATCATTTGATGGATCGATCTGGGCATGAATCAGACCCTTGACCCATATATCTAACTGGTCTATTTCGACTTATTGCTATTGCCGGGGAAAAAATGGTTAGCCCTAAAAACCGACTTTATGATTAATAATAGAGGTTCCAGATAAAAGACCAGTCTATGATCCTCAAAATAAAAGGTCTCATGCAACTCAATCGGGAGCCATCCAAACTGAGTGGCCTAATCCGTCTCGGACCCAACATATAGCCGAAAAGCTAAACCTTACCAATCTATACGGACCCGAGCCGGGCCAAACCAGATTTGGCTCGTATTCATAGTGAAAATTACATGACTTTAAGTGTCAATGAAACATCTAAGCTTTGGAGTTTTCCCCTTGTTGCCTTTGCCTCACAAATTAAGATTTAGAACCAAAAAATAAAATTAAAAAATGTTTATCATATATATCCTTGTGGCATCTAATGAAACTCTCAAACTTCTCTTTCGGCTCTTTGACGCTTGGTCCTATATCCCAAGATTCTCAGCCACTATTTTGTTCAACGTAGCAATCAAACCCACAAAATCTAACGAAATCTCAACACACAAAGTTTCATCACCAGATTCGCAACGCAACGCACCGCTTGTCACCTCATTGGTTAGCATCCACTCTTTCATTTATACGTTTTTTTTTTAATTTTTTATTTTGCCTGCCACTAAAAATTATAAACAAATCTCCAATACACTGTTGTATTAATACTTTTTGATAGAAATTACTACTGTAGAAAAAAAAATAAGATTAAAAAGTTTGTTCTTTTCTACTTGAATCAGAAATATTACTTGATGATTTTAGAGACTGAACAAGATTAATAAGATTATATCTTATTACCTACTATTATTAATTGAAACTAGAAACATAATAAAATATTTAATCTGAATTGATTTAAATAGTTTATTACTTTAAAACAGAATATCTATATATCTATAAAATATATTTATATATAGGTTATTAGTGTAATTATCTAAAAAAAGGATGAAAAATGTAAAACTGAATTAAATTACTTTACTGGTTAGATTATTAATTTAAATTCGTAGACAAAATAATGTAAATTAAAGACAGAATACTTTACTGTTTTGAAGGACTAGTGAATGCAGAAAATGATAGTAGTTTGGATGATGATGAGAAGATGATCGAAACTAGTATTGGACATTATCTTCTTAAAACTGATTAGCCCTCTACCGTTCTGCTTCTGAATTACTGTGGGTATCGATCTCTCAGAATACAACAATCTACTATAACAGGAAGAAAGTTGCAATTATGTTCTGCAAAAGAAGCAGAAAAGAAATAAAAAAAAAGCTGTGTTAAATGAGTTTGGTTTTGTCTTACCAACGGTTTACTAAAAGACGTGATAGTTGGCTAACAGTTGTAACTGTTGAAAGTCACTGCCACTACACCAAAACTCCGAAATTGTAGTGAGGGTTGAGGAAAATTATTTTACATGTTAACACACCCTCGCAGGTTGAAGACCCATTTTTGGGTAGAAACCTGGGATTTAACACAGCGGTATAATTTTTTTTAAAACCCCTCCGAAGTTGTAGTGAGGGTTGAGCGAAATTATTTTATATTTTAACGGTAACGTCCATTCGTTCAAGCACATGCACGTGCGTATTGCTCAAGATTTCTCCTCTTATTATATAAACAATGATATGGAACAAACAATTATATATAAAATTCACATCCTAATAACGCTGTAACTGATGTTGGACTATTTTATCTTTTTATTTCTTTTATTATGCATTCAACTTTGAAATCATTTTCCATTCATCTAATTTATTTATTTTTGAAAACTAAAAAAAATTTAATGTTCAAACAATGAATTCAACACACCACCACACAACCAAGGAATCTTCCATGTGCAAGCCCACCACCAATGACTCTAAGCCTCCGAATATTTGATCGGTCATTTTCTAACTCTTTTCCAGGCAATTGTGTATATTTTTCTTGTTAAAGTTACTTTATTCGTCCACTAGTAGACCCACTTGTGGTTTTCAACGAAAAATAGCTAGATTTCTAAATAAAATATATAACTAAATATTGCAACTCAAATACTACAAAATTTAAGAGTTTTAATATGACTAGTATTTCTAATATGTAAATATAACACTTTTTAAAAATAGATTTTTTTATAAAACAGCCGCGCTAACTGTATTAAAAAATTGAGGTATTTACAGATCTGTCCCTAACATCTTTATAAATTATAATTTAGTCCCCCATAACTTCATATTTAGAATTTAGTTCTCCAAACCATTTAAGTTACTACAATTTAGTCCATCAGTTTATGATTTTTCTGTTTTACCCCTGATTTCTTTCATTTAATTCCCTTCCATCTTTCCCTTTTCTTTTTAGTTTTTATTGGATTCCATTCTTGTTCTTCTCTTCTCTCTATTCATTTATTTGGTTTCTCTCTCTATTGAAACCAAATTTATTATTCTTCACTAAATATATTAAACCTTTAAATCTCAATATAAATTCATTATTGGTTCTCCCTCTCTATATTAGATAAATTCATTTATAAATTTAATACATTTAGTAGAGAATAATACATTTGGCCTCAATATAGAGAGCGAGAATCAAATAAGCGAATAGAGAAGGAAGAGATAAAGGGGAAACCCAATAAGAATTAAGAAGAGGGGGGAAGAGGGAAAGAGGAATTAAGTGAAGGAAATCAGAGGTAAAACGGAAAAATCGGGTCAAAATATAAACTGAGGACTAAATTATAGTAACTTAAAGGATTTGGGGACTAAATCCTAAATATGAAGATTTGAGGGACTAAATTATAATTTATAAAGATTTAAGGGACAGATTTGTAAATACTCCTAAAAAACTATGATGTATATTTTTCTTTTCATAACTAAATTTGCAACCCAATATTTTCTTCGAGTTGATGTTAGAATTTTTTTTAATTTTATTTGGAAAATTCTTTTCTAAGCCCTATAATTAAACTTCGGAGATGATGATAGGTTGATCGTAAAATCAAATCAAGCCACTGAATAATTATCTGATTAATTTTGTTATCCTGTGGCTTATCAAATCCATCGAGGGGGGTTAGAATACACTGGCTCAAAACCACCATCTTATCAAAAGTTTAAAATAAAACATAATTTTTTTTCCTTTTTACTTTAAAATTTTAAATAGGATTGGCCCAAGAAATGACACATTCTCATGGGACATTCTAAATGCTCACCACATTTTACTTAATGAGCACCACATCCTATAGTAACATGATGAGAGAGATAGGGAAGATGGCTTTCACTAAGATAAAAGTGGTGCGCATTTAGAATTTCCCCATTCTCTGAATCTCATCCAAATACTCAAGCGCGCCGCCTAGGGAAATTCTAAATGGGCACGCAATGGACTTATTGAGCACCATTCTTCCCTATGTTGCAAATACTTTACTCTAGGATGTGGGGCTCACTAAGTATATGAGGGTGCGCAATTAGAATTTCCCAAGCGCCCCTTCCAAAAACCGCACGGCCCGACTCCTGCCCTCAGCCCCCTCCTCACCCCCGAACCACGCGAAGCTGACGTCAGCGCCCGCGTAACTCAACACATAAAGACACGTGTCAACTCTTCTGCTTCCAAATTGCGTCCAGATTCAATGAATCTGAAACCGATGTGCCCTTATTTAATCCCAGCCCCAAATTCCCAAACCCCAAATAAAAAACTTCAAAGAAAGAAATTTCAAATAAAAGTTTTCGTTCCTTAAAATTTTTATTTTTGCAAAAATTCCACACTCTCTTCTTCAATCTCTAAAGCAATGGCCTCTGCTACTGCAATCTACGGCTCGATACCTTCTCATCTTCTCGTCCATCGAGATCTCAAAGGTAAAAGCTCATTCACTCTCCATTCCTTCAAGTTTCTACCCATTGTTTCGGTTATTTATTGTATTTTTTTTCTTGGATTTTTTGCAGCGGCGCAAATTGGGAATTTGGCGACGGGGGTTCAATTCAGGGAGGGTGGCCTGAGGAAGAGATGGGCGGTTCACGCGGTGGCGGAGCCCCGCAAGCGGAACGACTCTGTGGCGGCGGCGGCGGCGGCGTCCGGGATGTCGGAGCTCGCCGCCGTGGTGGAGGAGAAGGCGAGGGCGCTGGAGAAGGAGGTGGAGGCTGTTGCTTATGAGAAGATGGCGGAGGAGCTACAGAACGCCTCGCCGCTCGAGATTATGGATCGGGCGCTTGCTGAGTTTGGAAATGACATCGCAATTGCTTTCAGGTGAGAGAAAAATTTCTTCTTTTTTTTTTTCTTTTTGTTTAATTTTATCTTGTTATTGTTATTATTAATTTATTTTTCTTCCTGCAAAGTTGGGAACTTTAGGTCTTTGTTCCTCTTGGACTGAATTTATATAATATTGTTTGTTTGTTTATATTTTCTTTGCTGTCAAAACATATAATTTTGTATATGGAAATTATTATTTTTTTTAAATTTCATATCACTGTCCATGAATTTATATCTTAATCTTGAACTAGGATGTTCTTTGAATATTCTAATAATGTAGGGCCTTATATGTTAATTTCCTAATTGTAACTCTGTCGCTGTTGACACTGAACAGGCAACCAACAGTGTTAAACCATTACAGCAAGTTTCTAATAGTACCATGAGGGGGAAAAAAATCCATTATGATTATTATTATTATTTTTAATTTCCTGTAGATTTCATTAGATTCTTTAAGTTTCAGTATGATTTTTAGGGTACAATAAGAACTGAGTGAAACAATCAGCATAATCACATATATGCAAACATCATCGGCATGGAGTTTAACCGGGGATGGCTGGGGAGGGGCAAGACTCGCGAGCATGAAAGCAGTGACGAAGACAAGAACCCCAAGCATAAGAGAAAAAGCTGGGCCGATGTCGCCAAGGGATCGCCGGAGACTGAAAGGACTGTCACAGCTTTGGTCAACTCGGTGAACGCTAGCAACATAAACCCCAAAGCAACTTTCACTGGTTTAGAGGTCGCCGCGCTGTTTGCCAAGGCCGGCGAGCCCGGAGGGAGAGGAAAGCAAGAGGAAGACAATGGCGGGCCATGGACAGAGGTCCGAGCTCGGACCTCAAGCAGGAGGGTAAGGGAACCAACCACTGTCATTGTTGGTTAAAAGAGAAAAATCTCATTCTCTGGTAGTGACAACGGGGAGGAATGCTGGACATGTGGTCGAAAGGGCCATTTCAAGGATGAATGCCCTTTCATTCGCTGTCGTTTTTGCAAAACTCTCGGTCACAAGATTGCTGAGTGCCCAGTCCTGCCGACAAGGATGAAGTCACCTGATCAACAAGCAAAAAACCAAAGGATGCCTCTAACAAAGAAGACCAACTCAAGAACTTCGGATCAGAAGAGTGGGGGAAAGTAACTGATGGCTCGACGGGTTGGCACTACGTCTGGCAATGGCATAATGAAGCATGAGGCGATGGAACTCAGTCCCAAATTAGGTGGCAGGATGGAGGCACCAAAAACCTTAGATCAATGAACATGGAAACAATGAGCAAGCAGAAGACCTGCGATGGCTCACAGGACGAAAAGAAAAACAAACCTATCCTCTTTCTCCTAACTTCAGATAGGGCGACGGAGGACTGGACATGGCTCTCAAAGATCATAGGAGTTGTGTACCCTGGTCACGGGAACCCATCGGTGCCCGATATGATCGGCGGACTTAAAGCCATCTCGACAGTTTTTTCTCGCTTCGAATGGAAGTTCCACAGTTTGGGCAGATATTACCTAGTTCGATTCCCGTCCAATGAGGGATTGGAATTTGCTGTCGGAAGGACATCAATCTCTTGCCGAGACCACACCGCCGGTTTTACGGTGTACAGATGGTCCGGTGAGGAAGACGACCAGATCCAATTATTCCCGATTACGGTCACAATTGCCATCCAGGGGCTGCCATTGCATCACTGGAACAGATGCGACCTCAGCAAGGTGGTAGCCAAGTTCGCTCATCTGATCGACGTCGCCGATGTAACCATCAATAGAACGGAGTTGTCAATGGCGAGAGTAAGGATTGGTTGCGAAAGTGTAAACTCCATACCCAAAGACCTCATGGTAGTGGTCGGCAACCAGCGGAGAAAAATCACAATAAGAGTTATCGACAAGATCCTCTTCCCGTCGGGGCCACGACCCACGGACCGGGTCACCTATGAAACGCCGGAGCCTACGGCGGCGGATGATTCACCGGTAGACAAGGGTAGGGCAACCCTCGCAAGCGAGATCGCCACCCTGCCTACGGGAAACATCCCGGCCACCGGGCATCAACGACGATTCACGTGGCACCGTACATCGGACCAATCGCGACAGGAGATGGATAAGAAGGGAGGGCCCCACCAACCAAACCAGAAAGTCCCCGAGCCAGTTTTCATAAACAAAGCAAAAATTTCCGAGATAGGAACCACTTCTGCAACAAGAGAAAGGGGCAAAGTTGTTTACCAGTTGGAGGTAGGAGACAGAGGAATTGGTGAACCGATGCTCCATGAAGAAAGAAATAGCGAAAAAAGAGATGGGAAAGACAAGCCAAGAGTTACTAAAGGCGAACGGGTCTCCTTAGGTCGGAGTGGACCTGCCCTTGCTGGCTGTAGCTCGCGTCTCCCGGCCAAATTAGTTGAAGGAAGCGGAATTGGGGGAGGAGATGAAAGGACGGAGCTCTGTAGCGGAGTAGGTGGGGAAGAGGAAAGTGGTAATCCACTCCTCGAAGACCGGGCTTCCTTTAATGAAGAGGGGGAAAAAGTAAGGAGAGATGTCAACTTTCATGAAGAGGGCAAACCCCGTCGCCCACATAAAGACAAAGACAACTCCTCTATTGAAGTAGGGAAAAAAGTAAGAAGGGAGATTCAAAACGTTTTCTTGGAGACCAAATTAGTGGGTGGACCCCACCAACCACATGGGGAAGGAAATAAAGAAAATTTGCGGCAGGAAAGGAGTGGGGTCTGCAGAGAGGAGAAAAATCTGGATTTCACTACCAGTGGGGCCCACACACAGCAAATTCATCAAGTCATTGATGAGAGAGGATCTAATTTTATGTATATGACCAGGAATGTGGATGGAAATTTGACTTTGGATACAGAGAGACTGGGAATGGGGCCTGTGTGCAGCACATTTAACCTCATGGATGTAGATAGAACCTCTGATAGGATATTAAACTTCTTTGAAAAAATTAAGAATATGGGTCTCAGTGAGGATGATGAAACCTCGAAATCAATTAGACAGTTGGGTTTACTGTCCATACTGCCTGGTTTTGATAAGGAGGTCCTCATGGAGGCCACCTCGAAGTTGCTAACCAACATAGTTTCTGGAGAGGAGAGAAGAAAACCAACGAAGATACGCAGGCGGCAACCGTCAAGGTACCCGAAAAGAATCAGAGAAAAGTTGAAGAACCAACTCAGTCAGCATGTTTCAAGGAGAGGAGAAGAAGAATCTGCACCAGAGGAAGCAATGAAAGAGGTGACTAGCCCAACATGTACCAGGGAGAAGTTGAAGAACGACCCAGTCAACATGCATCAGAAAGAGGAGGAGAAGAATATGCATCAGAGGAAGCAATGAAAGAGGTGACCAGCCCGGTCTGCAACCAACAGGCAATACCTCAGGAGCATACATCTACAGAGTCGCTGGAAAAATCTCTTCTGAAGGTTGCCACTGATAACAATGATGGAGAAGGACAATCTAGTCCTATCAGAGGGGATCGGTATAACGAGCTAGAGCCTAAGGGGATACAGATCACACCGGCTAGGCGAAGCAGGAGATTGGAACAGAAGAGGGGAGGCCATGAGTATCAGACAGGAGAAGTAGCATCACTTGCCACAAAGCGCAAGGCCCTTCTTACAGATTACGAACAAGGTAACAATATTGCCCCCTTAGATGTACTCAATTTAATACGTGATAACATCTTACTTTCCATTGCACGCATATGCGAGATTGATATGGACACCAATAATGAGGACCACACCCGTAATCTAACATTAATTAGGAACTTGGAGGTTCTGGGGATAGAACACGGGGTAGGGAAGGAGGGCAAGGGAAGCTGCTAACCGCCTGGGTTAGATATGGAGAGGTTGTACATTTAAGATTTATGAACACACTATTTTGGAATGTTAGGGGAATTGGCACCAAAGGCAAGCGCCGAATGGTGTTTGATACGTGTAGAAACACAGCTATCGATATTGTGTGCTTGGTGGAATCGAAACTTAATAACCCATCACTGAGTGTTCTCTGTGAGCTAGGGAGTAAATTCGATTTTGTTGTCAAGAATGCGACTGGTGTATCAGGTGGCATTCTTATTGGAGTGGACCGGAGTCGTTTTGAGATTAAGGAGTCCCGGGTCGGGGTTTTCACTCTCTCTATAATAACAAAAAGAAAGAGAGATGGATGGATGCAAATGGTGACGACAGTATATGGCGCAAATAGGAGCGATCAACGGGTCGGATTATGGGATGACATGTTAAGGGTGTGGGCGTGGAAAACAGATCCTTGGGTTATTGGAGGAGACTTTAATGTAGTAAGGTTTTCAGACGAAAGGAAGGGGGGACATGAATACACGAGACAGGCACCACTTTAACGAACTTATTGGAATCCTGGAGTTAATTGAAATACCGTTGATAGAACGTCGTTACACGTGGTCTAGTATGAGAGAGGATCCGTATATGGCAAAATTAGATAGGGTATTTGTTTCCCCGGACTGGGAAACTAAATTCAACTTCGCTGTTGTGCGCCTTATGTGTAGGCCAACCTCGGATCACGTACCCATAAGATTGGAGTCCGGAGAAGTCAGACAAAAGAAAAAACGTATTTTTAGGTTCGAAAAGTGGTGGCTCGAACATGAAGAGGTACATGAAATCATTAAACAGAGTTGGGCACAACAAACAACGAGGATGGATGCGGCCGACAACATATGCACAAAACTGCGTCGATTACGCAGAGTTCTCCTGAGATGGGAGAGGAGATATTTCAGGATGCAAGAATTGTCCAAGGACGAATGTATAAAGGAGATTGAGCTTCTAGAACGAGAGGAGGAACGCTGGGTAAAGAAAAGTCCACCCGCCTTGGTGAGCTAAGGAAACTGATAGGAGAAATTTATAAAAGGGAGGACACCAAATGGAGACAAAGAGCTCACAGCAAATGGCTAAAGGAAGGGGATGCGAATACATGTTTCTTCCACAAAGTGGTGAATATGAGGAGACGGATAAACACCATTCACAAACTTACATCAACAGAAGGAACCCTCATCGAGGGAGAAGACATATACCACCACATTCACCAACACTTCAATCAGCTTTTCGGAAGAACCATGAACAACAGAATTGAAATGTTCCACGAGCAGTGGCATTCGGATGTGGATCTTCAGACTCTGGAGAAAGACTTTTCGGAAGAAGTAAAGAAGGCAGTTTGGGACCTTGGCCCTGATAAAGCACCAGGCCCGGACGGTGTTCCCCTTTTTTTCTACAGAATTTTCTGGGAGGAGATTAAAGGGGATTTAATTGCACTCATAACCGACTTCGCTGAAAGAAGAGCGAAGATCGAGAGAATCAATTACTCGTTCATAGTTCTCATCCCGAAGAGAGAATCGCCTGAAGTAGTTGGAGATTATCGGCCTATAGCTTTATTGAACAGCTGTTTCAAGATCATATCCAAATTCCTGGCGAATCGCCTCGCAGTCGTCCTCCCACAGTTGATCGATGAAACACAGTCGGGATTTATACAAGGGAGAAGTATCCTTGGTGGAATAGTCCTAGCAAAAGAAGTGATTCATCACTGTAAAAGGACAAAGAAAGACGGATTTCTTCTCAAACTTGACTTTGAGAAGGCCTACGATATGGTAAGTTGAGACTGCCTAATGGAAGTCATTCAGAGTAGCGGTTTTGGAGTTCGTTAGACTCAGTGGATTAAAATGTGGTTCATCTCCGCAAAGATCCAGACGGTCGTCAACGGAGAGGTTGGCAGGGAGATTGTTTGTAAAAGAGGTCTGCGCCAAGGAGATCCCCTATCCCCCCTCCTCTTTGTGCTCGTCACTGGTGGCCTAAATAGATTGATCAGGAAAACATCGAATGCGGGGCTTATGAAGGGATTATCAGGAAGCAGGAACTTTATTATCACTAATCTCTAATATGTGGATGACACGTTGATCTTCTGTGAGAATAGGGTTAAGGGGGCCGTTGTCCTGAAATGGGTACTCTGCTGTTTTGAGGCTTGGTCAGGTTTAAGAATTAATTACAAAAAGAGCTCCATGATAGGTCTGGGACCCCTGGGCCCACTTACATTAACAATTCAGAGTATATTGGGCTGCAAACTGGAAAATTTTCCTTTTAAATATTTAGGTGTGCCGATTAGGAAAGGAAGACTTATCAAAAGAGACTGGTGTCCCGTCATTGATAAGATTGAGAGGAGGCTTTGACGGATGGAAGGCCAGATACCTTTCTCTAGGAGGTCGCATCGTCCTAATAAACTCAGTTCTCTCATCCATTCCACTCTACCTCATGTCCATCTACCTCATGTCCATCCTGACCATCCCTTTATGGGTTAGTGAGATGATAGATAAAATTAGAAGAAGATTCTTATGGAGAGGAATTTCAGAAAATCAGTCAAAATACAGTTTAGTGGGCTGGGGCCAGGTATGTAAGTCAAAAAAGGAAGGAGGTCTAGAAATACTGAATCTAAAAACCTTCAACCTTGCCCTCTTGACTAAATGGTGGTGGGGAGTGTTGACAAAACCGGGAGGACAATTGCAAAAGCTATTGCAACTCAAGTACGGCCCGAGAAGAGGTAAATGGTGGGAAGAAAATCATAACACATCACATATTTCAAGTTTCTAGAAAGGGGTACTAAGAACGAAGGATATTTTCTGATCAAGTATATCGTTCATCCCGTGTAGAAAAGGAAGAGTATCTTTCTGGAATGATCGGTGATGTACAGAGGTACCACTAAGGGTGCTTTTCCCAAAGGTTTACGAATTAACAAACGATAAGAATGTCATCATTAGCCAGTTGTGGCACCGAAGTAGGTGGGATTTGGGAATTAATGTATATACAGATGTCGCAACTCGTTCACAGGAGGTGGGATTTGGGAATTAATGTATATACAGATGTCGCAACTCGTTCACAGGCCATACAGCTTAAGAATCTCATACAACAATTCTCCCGAGTGCTAATGAATGTGATGAGGTCATTTGGAGATGGGAAAAAAATCGAAATTTTACTGTTAGGTCTGCATACAAATATTGCATAAATGGTGGACGCAGGCTCCCGCAGGCATCTCACATATGGCAGACTAAATGCCCCCTCAAAGTAAGGGGCTTTCTATGGACCATCGCCAAAGGCCCAATCCTAATCTAGGACAATCTACAAAGGAGGGGATGGAAGGGCCAGGTATTTGCGTTTTATGTCAAGCAGACGCAGAGTCTAGTTCACATCTATTCTTATCATGCGCCTATACTGTAAAATTCTGGGAGAAGTGTGCAACGTACCTGCACATAACAATCAACATGGCTGAGTATGCCGATATATGGGAAAGAGCCGGAATTAGTAGGTCTACAAAACACGGTGCTCATATCCGTCGTATTATGTTAGCAGCTATCAGTTGGAACGTGTGGAGAGATAGAAACAACAGAAATTTTAGACAGAACACGCATTCAACTGATATCTGTTTTTATTTCACATACTATGGCATGATCTCTTGGACAGGTCTATTATCGGAGAGAGAGCGTCTATGTCTCTTAGAAAACCAGAAAACAGATGAGGAGCTGCTGGAAGACCTTCCAGTTGTGGTGATAGGGTCCCGCGGACAGTGATTGAGGGAGCGAGTTTTTTGTCGTCGACAGTCCACTGCTAGTGGAGACTTTTGGATGTTGTTTTGTTTTATACTCTGCCCTTTTTATTTGTATTTGATGATCTAAGGCCAAACTATTGATACCTATGGTTGTCGGGGCTTCTTTTATTTTGCTATTTTGTTTTGACTTTTGATATAAAATAAGTGTTCTGTTATCTCTCATTAATAGAACGCGGGGGACAATTGCTCATCGTTACAACCTCAAAAAAAAAATCACATGAATGCATCTCTTGTTCAGATTTAATTTAAGTTTTGTATTTGTTTCATATTATTTCTTGTTACTTGCGATGATAGTTGTTTGTAATTGAAAACTAATTAGTTTATGATTCTTTATTGTATCGCAGTGGAGCAGAGGATGTAGCCTTGATCGAGTATGCTCGCTTGACGGGCCGGCCTTTCAGGGTCTTCAGCCTCGACACGGGGAGGCTGAATCCGGAGACCTACCGATACTTCGACGAGGTCGAGAAGCATTACAACATCCACATAGAATATATGTTCCCGGACGCAGTCGAAGTGCAGGCGCTTGTGAGGAGCAAGGGCCTCTTCTCCTTCTATGAGGACGGGCACCAGGAGTGCTGCCGGGTGAGGAAGGTCCGCCCGTTGAGGAGGGCCCTCAAAGGCCTCAGAGCTTGGATCACCGGGCAGAGGAAGGACCAGTCTCCTGGAACCAGAGCAAACATCCCCGTCATCCAGGTTGATCCCTCGTTCGAGGGGTTGGATGGCGGAGCTGGCAGCCTGATCAAGTGGAACCCTGTGGCGAAAGTAGAGGGAAAGGATGTGTGGAACTTCCTGAGAACAATGGAGGTTCCTGTGAACTCGCTGCACGCTCAGGGCTTCGTGTCGATTGGCTGTGAGCCGTGCACGAGGCCAGTGTTGCCTGGCCAGCACGAGAGAGAAGGGAGGTGGTGGTGGGAGGATGCCACGGCCAAGGAGTGCGGGCTCCACAAGGGCAACATCTCCCAGGACGAGTTGCAGAAGGCGGCGGGTGTCAATGGCAGTGGAGCTGCGGGCATGAATACGGTTAATGGGACAGCCGATATCTTCAAGAGCCAAGCGGTTGTCAGCCTCTCGAGGCCTGGAATTGAGAACTTGCTCAAGCTGGAGAACAGGCAGGACGCATGGCTGGTCGTGCTCTATGCTCCTTGGTGCCCGTTCTGCCAGGCAATGGAAGGTCCCTACGAGGAGTTGGCCGAGAAGCTCTCTGGGTCGGACGTCAAGGTCGCCAAGTTCAGGGCCGACGGTGATCAGAAGCCGTTTGCTCAGCAAGAACTGCAGCTTGGAAGCTTCCCAACAATCCTCTGCTTCCCAAAGCATGCTTTGAGACCCATCAAGTATCCTTCGGAGAAGAGGGATGTTGATTCTCTGATGTCCTTCATCGATGCCCTCCGATAACTAACCGAGCAATTTTGGAGGCAACCTGAGAACAAATGTGGTGAGAAGATATTGTACAGAGTTCCCCTGTGTACTTCATTTCAATCCTTCAGAGGTTGTATTTTTAATTTTGCTGCGCTGAGTCTAGTGTGAATAAAGTGGAGCTCCTTATGGTACATCCAATTAGATCATATTCAAATAAAATTTCTTGATGGACAAAAATGATTGTTTTCAAAACTTTCAAGCAGATAAGATTGTTTTAAGTTTGCTCAAGGAAAAGCTAATTCTATCATGTAATTCAATTTTTATACGTGTGTGTGCTTGTTTGCATGGAAATAGCGAAAGTAAATCTATTTTTACTACTTTCAGTGCTTATTCGTCCAAAAAGAGAATTAAAAGTTACTTTTATTAGGAATTAGATTTTTTTTTCTTCTCCTTATTTTTGAAAGAGCTCATTTTTTCTTGAAATTCAAGGAATTAGATTTTTTTTATTCAATTCTAATAATTACTTTTTAAATCTAGATCATAAAACAAGTAGAATATTATTAAATAATAAGATAATACTTCTTTTTTTTTTTACTTCCTAATTTCCTTTCTACTTTTAAAAATTAACCTTTCTACTTTTAAAAATTAACATACAAACACTAGAGTTCTATTGAAAAAGATTATTCGAAATGGAAGTTACTTCTATTTTTATTTTATTTTTCTTTTTTAACTTTATCTACTTTTAACATCCAAACATGTTCTGAATGCAGTGTTTATTTTCTTAACATCCAAGCTGTGATTGCTGATGATAATCTACATTGTTCATCTTTCTATGGCGAAATTGAATTTGATTAGCAGTCACAACTAGTACTGTAACTGTCCTACTAGCCTAGGGATAAGAAGGTAGGCCTTGACCCATCCTATTTATAAATTTGAACTAGAAACATAAAAAAAATTATTTTTAATTTAAATTTTTAAATAACATAGAACAAAAGACTAATCTTTGAATCCGTATATTATCATTCTCATCCCCATACTAACAGACAAACAATATTCTTATTGATGAATCATGAAGAAAAGACTATCTAGAACCACATTTGACAGGACTGTTCGTCGCAAAATTGTTGCTTCCTTCCATTGAATACAACTTGGATTACAACGAAAGTGAACAAAAAAAGAACAAACGAGGGGATTTATAATTATCGTTCTCTTTTACAATAAAAATGTGGGATCTCGTAGCGATGGGATCTAACTAGTAGTTCCTTTTGACGATCTGACGACGATAATCTTCTCTCTTAAAAATGACGGCGACCGACTTGGATCTTCTCTGCTGATCGTCACGAATTTCAGACTCTCACACGTAACTCGAATTCTCTGAGATACCAAAAAAAGATCCCTAGGGCTTCCTCAAAGGGGTATTTATAACCTTAGATCAATATGAGAGTTTCTATTTAAATAGAATTTGTATTTATCAAGGATTCTAATCAAATATCTTAGTTTTGATTTAAATCTCTTGATTTAGAGTTCTGATTGGACTTAATTTAGATATTTGGATAAGCCCAAATTTTAATCTCAATCAATTTATAATTCTGGTTATCTGCTCTCGCGAAGCTAATCGCATCAAAACGTAAAGCTAAGAAACCAGAACGCGAAGCTATTGAATAGCTCCACGTTTTGCTCAAACGCGAGGCTAAAATAGCCAAACGAGGAGCTACCGAGTTAGCTCCGCGTTCTGTTGTGGAAAACCTCTTTTTACTTAGAAATTTTAACTACCAACAGAACCCTATCCAAAGTTTTCAAAATGGCTTAGAACTTAACAAAGTTTGAAATATTTTGGATCTTCAAACGCTGAGTTAAAATATTAAGTTATCTTCGCATTTTGTATACTTGCGCAGAGCTAATAGCTTCGCGTTTCAATGGGTAACTGCTCATTAATCGCTCCGATTTTCGTGCCGAATACCAAGGGGTGGATTTTTTCATTTAAATAGAGTCTATCTCTTCTTTTTCTTCACTTCATTTAAAGAACTTCCCAGAGATCATAGCCCAGGCGAACAAAGTTCAGGCGACCGAGCGATTCCGACCAATTTTTTCCAAATTTCTCATTGATTTTCACCATTAGAATGGCACCCAAGAAGAGCACGACCTCGCGTGCCTCTTCACCATCGGCGGCCGACGCTAGCAGCAACGGCAGCGATCGAGGAAGTGGCCACAGCAGCGAGCCAGCCCATGCCGCGCCCATTGGAGATAAAAATTTCAATTTTTGGACTCTTTAGAGCAATTTTGGGGTGATTTGGCTTGGTTTTAACCGACCAATCACTTCTTTACTGGCGAGATCACCGTTTTCCGGCCGTACGGCTTGAAGAAGAAGAAAGGCCTCTGATCTTCTTCTACGCGAAACTATCACGTTATCTTCGCGTTTGGAAACACGGAGCTATTTCTGCTAGCTATTGCGTTCCAACGCGAGGTTATGAACTTTAGCTTCGCGTTTGTAAACGCGAGGCTATTAGCTTCGCGTTTTACATATCACCGCGAATTTACCTTTTAGCTTTGCATTTTACAGAAATGCGAGGCTATCTCCTCAGCTTCGTGCGGAGTTATTTCTAGCTCCATGTTCTATACTTAAAAGATTTTCTGAGTTTTGTAAAAAAAAATTCTAACTCTTGATTCTTCTTTTGCAGTGGGGTATTCGGTGGAAGCTCTCCCCCATAGGCACTACTTCGGATACGCTGGGGGTGCGGATCTGACGGTCCAGTATCGATTTACTACTGATCTTCCGGCCTACAAGCCAGGTTTGAGGGAACACAAGGAGAAGTTAATCAGGAACCACCCTGCTACTGCAAGGGAGATTATCACCGATGCTGTCTTCGAGGCCACTAACTGGGAAGTGTTGGAGAAACCCGCATTTCTCTTCGGAGATATAATGGGGCACTCAGACCAGATCCTCTTTGAAGAGGAGTGCATGTGGCTCTACCAATCTAACGACCTGCTGATATTTCTACCCAGCATGGAGCGTAGTTATCCCCTGGTCTATCTTCAAAGGCTAGCCATGCACCATGAATTGGAGTGGGGGCTGACCCAGGAGTACGACTGCGTCCCTACGGGCAAGTTGGGTGCACATGGGGCTTACCAAGATGGTCCCACAAGATGTATCACCGGGTTACTTCAAGGAAGAATCACCAAGGAAGATCCAGTAAGGAAGGTCCCAATTCGCGCGTGAACTTTCCTTAGTGAGTTCATAGGGCAAGGAGGCCAATACCAAGCCAACAATTTCATGATGCCTGGCTAGGTTTATTCTTCCAGCAACATGTGGTGGGCTCGCCTAGTCCAATATATAATGGATTCCCATGAACCAATTCTGAGGGAGATTGGTTTATACAGAGCCATCAGAAACGTCCAATTTGGGATTTTCCAGAGCTCCTACCATCTCTTAGTCTCCTGGAGATGTACAACCCAGAGACCGGCACCTTTTTCACACCCGTAGGTGAATTGGGGCTTGCACTACACGAGATGTACGAGGTCTTGAGTTTATCAATGGGTGAAGTCCCTTATGAAGAGTACATCCCCACTACCGGGGAGCTGAATATGCTAAAGGCGAGGGATGAGCGCATCTATACCACTTACTAGGAGATGATGTGCAATTACTGCATCTGCGCCGACATGGTAGGTGTGCGTAACCAGGGTATCGGTCATAAGAAGTGGACCGATTACTTTTTTGCAAACCTGAATTCCAAAGAAAGTTCAGCAAGAGTTCACGACAATGCTCCTGTTGATGTCAAGAAGATCGATCGCCGCATTGCCAAGGCGCGTGCCATATTCTATACCACTGAATCTAATGAAGGTGGATTCAATCCTGGCACCGTCTTCAAGAGGTTCCACTACTAAGCTCAGTTCCCAGTGTCTAATAGATGTCTTATTGCTGGGCTTCTGATGCTATGGTTAAAAAGATGTGTCGTGCCGTCATTGCCAAAAGAGGCAATTGCAATGAACGTGGTGTATCCAGCAGTTCTTCTTTCAAACGACCGACCTTTCGGGCCCCTTCCCGCTATGGTGAGCAACCTGCAGAGTGGACTATGAGCGCTTTGTAATGGTTTCATTCCCGCTGACAAGGGGAAAGGGAAAGGAAAAGCCAAGTCGAAGGAGACTGCCAAGGCGAAGACTCTAAACCTTAGGGTGGAGATGCCCTATACTTATTTAATGGCGTGGCTTGTCATGCACTGCCCCTCTTTGATGAGTGCGGCTTAACATCTCTCAAGTGACAAGCCCTTCCTTGTGGAGTTATACGAACGCTCCTCATAGAAGAGTCATTACATGTCTCAAATCTGAAAGACACTTCGTCAACACCAGAATTATGAAATCTTCCGGTGCTTTCCTGACTTCCCCGATGGAGAATACGGGTCCAAATTTAAGGATATCTTGGGAACATACAATTTCACCGTCTTATCCTCGGGAGCGTTCTGGTGACTCCTTAATATCTGACCTGGGCACTTGGTATATCGACAAGACACCATGTGTTATATTGAACCATACACCCCAAGCCGCTTCGCTCGTCAGTTTGGGTACTCTCAACTCTATATGGGTAACCCAAACAAGAAACTGGCCTATGAAGGAAACTTGTATGAAGGTGCCCGCGGATGGTTCCACTTTGTAGCTGGTGGAACCGGTGCTGAATTCGTCTTGCCTCAGAAGTCGCCAGAGCTGAGCATGACTCTTAGCTTCTGCACGTGGTATAGTGTCGCCAATGCTAATGTGCCCAACTTCTCCCTCAACCGGAGTTGTTGTAAAGAGATAGAGGCTTTTTACTCTAGCCGCAAGGGGACCAAGAGAGTAAGGGTAAAAGAAATGGACGAATTTTTTGATGCGGCGGCCGATCCATCAGATGTTGGCAACTCTGATGGAGATGACGATGATGGTGATGATGATGACGCTGATGTTGGAGATGCTTCCCAACCTGTAGTCACTCGTTCCCGGAGTGCGACTGTCAAACGCTGCGGACCCCCAAAAGAAGGGCCAACCAAGAAGAAGAAAAAATTGGCCCCGGGGACCCTAGTAGTCCCCCAAGAGGCAGCTGTCCAGTTCGCTACGGACTTGCTCGCCTCAACTCTGCCTCCTACACTGGCAGAGGAGAGCAGACCTACAGAAGCCCCTAGCGCTACTGAGGTCCCGGTTCACCAACTGCAGAATCCGTCGAACATACCGCGACGCAACCTCTAGGTAGCGAGGCTGGTGTGCTTCTAGAGACGGCCACGGCTCCTCCTTCAAGTCCCACCACTGGACTTGTATCTCCTGGTATGATTCTCTTAAACTCTATATTCTATTTTCTTGTTTCTTTTTCTATATTATATGTAACACTCCATGTTTACTTTCTGAGATGCAGGTAGTCAACTCCACTTTCCCATGCACTCAACTACCAGGGTGGAGTCCGAGGAGCTGGTGGACTACTCCGGAACTACGGGATCGGTGAGCGGATTGGGTAGTTCTGCGAACGAGTTTGACGCAGACTACTTCACTCCAGCCCCATGCTCAGTTCCTTCATCGACTCCTCCCGTTGATGAATTAGGGAGTGATGATAGGACTGATGTTGTCGTGCCCCGGGATGCTCCCCTGTCCCTGAGTCTACCATCTCCGACACCAACGGTCTGTTCTGAGGAAACCTTTCCAGTGGTTGTTGGTGTGCCCGCTGCTCCTCAGCCAGCGGTACTAACACCCTCTACCATTGTGGCTGTTGAGACACCGGTGACTCCTCCCGCTCCAAGTCACTTGCCAACAGGGGACGAAGAGAATTTGAAGTTCTTGTTTGAAGCCACTTCTGCCACAGGAGGAGCTTCGGGTAAAGACACTCCTTCATCTACCCCTGTTGGTGGTGCTGCTCGAATGACTTGTACCAGCGATAATTCCCCTCGGGCTTCCAGTTCTGCCAAGTCTTTACTGGCTCTACTGGCCCCTCATGTCATGAATCTGGTACAGGAACGGGCTTCTTCTTCACTCCGATAGAAACCACTCCTCGTCGGATGACATCTTCCTTAGCACTGCCTGCTCTAAACACAGACACCGTGGACCCTCTTGAAGAATTCTTCAACCACAGTGTTAATTATTTCATGCGGCTGTTAAGGAGATGTATTGGGATGATCCTGGATGGAAGAGATTTTCTCGATCTCGGACACCCAATGTTGTCTAGTTATCTGGACAATATTGAAAGGATCAAAGGACGTGACCGAGCAGCTCCTTATCGGGCCCGCTTAGAAGCTTTAGAAGAGCAGGTGAATACGCTTAACGCAATTTGCCAAGCAGATGTAGAAGCGATCACCGAGATCGAACTAGCGCGGCTACGAGCAGAGCTAACAGCTCGTCAGGAGGAGCTAAGGCTCCGAGAGGAAGACTTGTCTCAAGAGTTGGCAGAACTACGGGCCAGTCAGGAGTCAATTGTCAGGGGGTTGGAGATGGTGGACTTCGAGATCGAGAGGAGCCAGGCAGTCATCCTGAGAGCCAAAGAGACTATCACTAAGGCTCAGGCTATTTTAGAAGCCAGCGAGTCTCGGCTAGGGGAGTCCGTCAGGAGACGGAAAAAGCTGGTCCTTCAATAAGGACAGCTCGAGCAAGACGGCATAATAAGAAGCCGTGCTATTGAAGAGTCTCGTCAGCGGTTGATCCAACAACTCGCAAAATTTGTTGGATAGTACCTGGGGGAATGAACTGATATTTCGGTATCATCCTCAAAAAAACGTGCGAGAAATTGTTTCTCAACGTCAAACCATGTATTGATAGTACCTGGGGGCAACTACATAAACCATGTGAAGGTAGGCTCTCGCAAGGTACTTACAAATACTTTGGTCATCACTGGGTCATTGCCCATTAAATGTCCTACTTAAGACAAGAAGTAGTAAATATGCTGACTGGGAGATCGTTTCCCGTTATATGGCTCCAATTTGAGCGGTTTGTATTTTTCAGGGTATGGTGCCAAATCTCATTCAAGCGGGTATGGTTTTGAGATCCCTGATTCCTTCAACTCCTTTTTGTGCATTAACGCCTCGAGTTGGTTTTATAACTTCTCGATTTTCTCTTCATGAGGGTCATGAAAAGATTACTTATCCTCGTCTTCATGTGTTAAGTGAGCCTTTTTTTCTTTATCTTTCTTGTTCATTTTGTTGAAAGGAATTTCTTTTCCCTTTTTGGCGTTATCCTCGATAATTTTTTGAGTATTTTCGACCACTTTTGAGATCATCATTTTAAGATTCTCGATTGTCTTTTGTTGATCTCAGATCATTTGCTCTTGGGCCTCAAATCTTTGGTCTCATATCTATCCATCATATGTGATGCTGATTTCTACAATTTAGACGATGCCGAAGAATGGGGAGAAGTTATGGCTGAATTGTCACTATCGTCGTCATAAGAGCCTTTCACAAGTTTCTTATAGTTTCGGGCCGGGATAGCGCCTGACTTAAGTCGGGTAAAATGATGAGGTTTTTCATCGCTTGATTCTGAATCACCATTCCTTTCTACGATTTTCTTTCCCTTTCCGATCATATTAGAAGTTCAACTTTCCATTCTTTTTCTCGGGGAGTAGTTTTTGTCTTTTTAGCAGGGTTTTTGTCCTACTCAGTTAATCGGTCGAACACCAATACCCTGTTCTTGCTGCAGCAATAACTGTCCATTACAGCAGATACTGTTGTCATAAGCTGCTGGCAATGACAAGTAGGTTCAGACTGAACTTGATTTCTACTCCTTTTCTTGATTAGATATTCTCTGAGATCAGTGGCCGTAGATATGGATTCGAGGGGCCCACTCATCTATTGAGAGGGTCCAGGGGCCCACTGGAGCTTTTTGGAACCATTGGTGTCAAGTTTTGGTCCAACAGTGCAATGATCAATCTTGATTTTGTATTCAGATTGATTTACGCGGAGCTGAGCAGTAGCTTCGCGTTTTGATACGCAGAGCTGAGAAGTAGCTTTGCATTTTGATACGTAGAGCTGAGAAATACCCTCGCGTTTGGATACGCTAGCCTTGCGTTTTACGCTGGCTTGACGTTTTTGCAGAAGTTTATCTTCTGGAATATTAGCCCCGCGTGGAAGAAATTCTTGCACGCTGGCTTATTCTTGCGATTAACGCAAATCATAACTTTGCGTTTAGCGTGATTTTTGCGATTAACGCAAATTTGCCAATCATCTTCGTGATTTACGAGAAGGTAACGCAAGTCTTACTGGCTTCGCATTTATCGCTAAGCTCAGTATTAGCCTCGCGTGGAGAATCACATGCTGGCTCTAAAGAAATTTTATCTTCGCGATTAACGCGAGTATCAGAAATCTTACAATTATCGCAAGTCTTACTAGTTTCGCATTTATCGCTAAGCTCAGTAGTAGCCTTGCGTGGAGAATCACACGCTGGCTCTAAGGAAATTTTATCCTCGCGATTAACGCGAGTGTCAGAAATCTTGCGATTAACGCAAGTCTTAGCTTCGCGTTTATTGCGATATTGACTGGTCTTGCGGTTAACGCGAGCTAGTTTGCAAGGGACTGTAGCCTCGCATTTTGCTGTGAAGTTAGCCTCGCGTTCAACGCGGGCTCTGAGGGCCTTTCACCTAGCTCTTCGATTTCTATTTCGGAGTTGGGTTTTGGTCAATCCAGTTCCCGAGCTTTCTTTGACAGTAAAGAGGCCATCCTCTGCTAAGATTTCCTGTCCAAACGACGGCTCTATGCCGCGGTCTCCAAGGGTCCCCGATTAAATGTGGATTCCTGATTACCTGATTCTCAGGTATTGGAGCGCACGCGATGATAGCGCCGCGTTTCGGTCAGGTTACCTGACTCAAAGGAGAGATACTCCTCGTACTTTTGCTGGTCGATCTCTACGACTAGCATGTTCACGTCGAATCTGATCCTCTCGACTTCAGATTGTGCCACGATATCTTCTTTGGTGAAAGATATGCCTCCCACTATGGTCGCTAGTTTATTCGTCGCAAAATTGTTGCTTCCTTCCATTGAATACAACTTGGATTACAACGAAAGTGAATAAGAAAAGAACAAACGAGAGGATTTATAATTATCGCTCTCTTTTACAATAAAAACGTGGGATCTCGTAGCGATGGGATCTAACTAGTAGTTCCTTTTGACGATCTGACGATAATGATCTTCTCTCTTGAAGATGACAGCGACCGACTTGGATCTTCTCTGCTGATCTTCACGAATTTCAGGCTCTCACGCATAACTTGAATTCTCTAAGATGCCAAAAAAATATCCCTAGGGCTTCCTCAAAAGGGTATTTATAGCTTTAGGTCAATATGAGAGTTTCTATTTAAATAGAATTTGTATTCATCAAGAATTCTAATTAAATATCTTAGTTTTGATTTAAATATCTTGATTTAGAGTTCTGATTGGACTTAATTTGGATATTTGGATAAGCCCAAATCTTAATCTCAATCAATTTATGATTCTGCTTATCTGCTCTCGCAGAGCTAATCGCATCAAAACGCGGAGCTAAGAAACCAGAATGCGGAGCTATTGAATAGCTTCGCGTTTTGCTTAAACGCGAGGCTAAAATAACCAAACGCGGAGCTACCGAGTTAGCTCCGCGTTATGTTGTGGAATTTTACTTAGAAATTTTTACTACCAAGGACAGGCTAAGCCATGATAATCGAGGAACGGAGAAAGGCTGTTACTATAAATACCGATCAATATAATCAAGCAGCAGTATGACCAAAATACTCATCAATCATTATAAATGAATATGTCTGCAAAGTTCAACTCATTGGCGAACAACATTGTGAAAGAATCAGCCCTTTATTATCAGAATAGGGAAACGATTGCAACGATTAAAAAAAAAAAGTTGTAGATGAAATACTACTCTTTTACGGTATAAACAAGAAAAATAAGTACAACCAGCTATTTGTTGGAACCTGGTCTTGCAACTCGCTGCATATCGAGTCGACAACCTGGTCCGATGCAGCTCTATGTATATCATGTGATTAGGGGCAACTCGCTGTATATCAGGTCAACAACCTAGTCCGATATACCTCTATGTATATCATGTGATTAGGGGCAACTCGCTGCATATCAGGTCGACAATCTTGTCTGATGTACCTCTATGTATATATTATGTGATTAAGGATAATCATGTGATTAAGAACGGTAATAGATGCATCCATAAGTTAATTTTTAGTCCATTCTATACAAAATTTTGAATTAAAAATAATTTTTTTATTTTTTTAATTCAAAAATCTGTATAGAGAGGACTAAATTTAGCTCGTGGATGCATCTATTACTATCTCTATATGTGATGGGCCTTGCTTGGCTGCTCCATATACAGTCCAGGACATATATCAGGCTCAGATGAACCTAATGTATGTACTAGCACAAATCACCACAAAGCCGATTATATATTTCAGGTAAACAACTTTTTAATTGGTCGATTCGCATCAAATCAAGGCTTTTTTAATCACTCTTCTTAATAAACCAAAAATGCAGGAGCCAACTTTTCACTATGGCAAGCAAATCCAGCTCCTCATTCACATTAAGGAATAGATTGTTAGACACGGTAGTTGTTAATGCGTTGTGATGCACGGGGAGTGATCATGCACTTGTGATGCACGAGGAGTGATCATGCACGCACGAGATCAGTATGACACTAGGAGAAGATTTGGTGCTGCATTATGTACCTAATGGGGGAATATACATAGCAATATCATATGACGAAAATCAGATTTGATTCTATTAGGATATTTAAGAATTTTGTAAGGATTTTGCATTCTATTAGGATATTTGATTGGATTTTTGATTTTATTAGGATTTGATTATGTTAGATTTTGTTTCTTAGAGTTTTCCTATATACATGCTCTGTATAAAAATTTTAAGAAAATTATTGCGTGGATTTCACTCAAATCAAATCTCTTCTCGTAGATTTATTGAGAGTGGGTGTGGATTCTCGAATTTTTTGTGTTCTTCCCTAATTTATCCGCTCTTTCCCAAATTTTAAAACCCTAATCCTGATCCGCTTCCGTCTGGCGTCATATTATGCAGCCTAGGGGGCATGAATCATACGAATTTATCAGACACAAGTGCTATTCTTGTTTGTAGAACCAACTCTTCTCCGCAAATGCATTACCAATATGTGTGTAATGGTACGATATCTTGCAATTATTGACAGGAAATTGTAACTAAAATAAGGATGGCCTAGATAACATAGGTATGTTGAGTCAAGGCTAATGAGAAGGCTAGTAAAAGTTTCTACAAGTTGACAATATTTGCAGCAACTTCAACCCTTAGGAGTTAGGGATGATAAGGGATGCGTCCATGAACAAAATTTTGGTTTGTCATATATAAAATTTTGAATTAAAAATAAAAAATTTATTTTTCTAATTCAAAATTTTGTATAGGAACGACTAAATATTGGTCCGTGGACGTGTTCATTACCATCCTTACTGACAACCAAGGTCCGATACCAAGCCATCAAAGAATGGTTGGGACTGCTTTTAGAATTCTATGTAGCTTGTACAGAACTCTACTTAAAGATTACATGTTCTAAGATATGATCATATCGGTTAGTAGATATAAATATTAGATCTTTCCTTAAAAAAGATATAAATATCAGATCAAAATTGATAGTTTATGAGATGTAACTGATATTTTACAGGAAATTGAAGAGGCTTTCATGCATGGATTCATCCACTGAGCTTTGGACGCCATTTGCAGCCTCAGACTGTCAACAACTCTGGCCCATTTCCATTTTCCCAAATAGATCAACAGAAAATTGCAAAAACAGTAGGAAAAATGAGGTGAATTCACAATGAGATGCTTCTCTATAATGTGGTGTATTTAAACTGTTCCACTAGGAGTAGCATACACTTCACCATACAAATGATAGTGCTGTGCAGATTTTGTATAAGAAAAATCAATAGAAGAGAGGAAATTGAAACCTGTGCACCTTATTGTCATTGTAAACAGGTCACAACAAAGTTTTAAGTATTGAACTGCAATAAGGGGACGATGTCACAAAACCATATCCCTCAATTAATTCAACTTTGAGGATGTTTATTTAGAAAATGCCAATACAATGGGAACAGGCACTATCAGTTTAATTGATACTATCTATGTATTCGTACTGTATACAGCAAATGATCATTGACTGGCATGCATATGCATCTAAATTTCAGAATCAAAGAAAGCGAAAATAATCAGCATATTCAGGGCAAGTGAAGAACCTTGGCAATAGAGAAGTTGATGGCCCGTCGAAGCTTCATCGTTTCAATCTTGGTTCTACATTGGTGGAAGAATTGGAAACCAACAGACATGGAGAAGTGGAACTACCTGAAATGACAAAGCAACTGGTAATTGAAGTTCTTATTCAGTACAAGCAACTCTACTTAATTATCTCATTGTCGTTTGAAATCATTTCTGTAACATTTTTTTTGTATCATCTGGTCACCTGAAAGCAGATTCCGGAACAATAGATGCTGAGTCTCAGGCAACAAATACTGAAGATGCAAATAGTAAAGGCCCCTTAAAGATGCTAATGCTGAAGATCATGGAGAGATTTATTCAAACACAGTACGGTAGGATTCTTTGCATGATACCAAAGATGACAGCACAGGTGATATTTCTTAAAAATGACTTTATAATGTAATTCTCAATTGTGAGACTAGCATTCATATTTTGACTTTCCATGTATCTAAATATCTAAATAAAGTATCAGATACCAACAATCAGTTCATAGCACAATCACCTTCCTTAAGATGAACAATCAAGAATTTATGGCAGTAACTTTTTATCATAACTGATCTTAAACCTCTAGTTTCAAAGAAATTACTTCATGTGTTAATTGTACAAACAAATCCTCCTCACTTTTTCCCAATCGAGGATCTGTTTGTAAAATTATCACCTTAAGTAATTTCTTCAAAACTGGAGGGTTGAGATAAGTTTTAATAAAAAGCTACCACCATAGATTCTTGATTTACAATCTTAGAGATAGTGACTGTGTTATGAACTGATTTAGCAATGTTATGTGTTGGTATCTGTTATTTTATTTAAATATTTAGAACGTAGAAAGTCAAGATCTCTAAATTGATCCCATATTTTAACATTATTAGTTTTGGGGTCTTCACAAATGGCATTAGAGGTAAGGCTCTAGATCGTTATGTGGCACATGGATGACTAGTGATGAAAAGAAGATATGTGACTATGATTAATGGTATTTAAAACGTTATGATTAGCTTGGAAGAATTAGTACAAATGACCAGTTATTTTCTTCAGTATTGGAGAAAATTTATGGTGTATGATTGAAAGAAAAAGGAGGATTTGTTTGTACAATTATCCATGGACAATTTCTTTGGAACTGGAGGTTCAAGATCAGTTATAATGAAAAGCTACTGCCATAAATTCTTGATTGATCATATTAGGTTGGGTGATTGTGTTATGAACTGATTTCGCAATGTTATGTGTTGGTGTCTGGTATTCTGTTTAGATATTTACATATGCTGAAAGTTAGAACCTCTAAATCGATCCCGTATTATTAAAATTTTTATTTTTTTGGGATCAATACAATAGTTGACAGTCATGGAATAATTTGGTTGGTCTACAAATGGAAGTATTAGTTGGCTGCAATATATTTCAATGCTGATTGTTCAAGATGCACATTGACATATAAAAGCTTGTGCAGATCATTGTGGAAATAACAAGGCCAGAATATTAATAGTTGTCTCTTATTCTATCTTAGAAGTACTTAAAGTATCATTTGTATGTAGTGCTTATTGTGACAGAGATAAAGAGCCTCTTTAGGAAATACGCAAAGTGGTTAATCCAGGAAAAGCTTATGCTGTAGTTACCTGTGAACCTTGGTTTGCTGATAAGATTCTGCACAAAAAAAGTTGCTCAATGTTTCAAGGAATTAGAAGAACAGACAGAACTGCTACTCTAACTCTTTTGTTCTTCAAACATAAACACATCAATGAAGACTCTTATTCATTATAAACAATTCAGAACAAATAACAATAATTTAATGAATTAAGGTCAAGAATTTTCCTCTTCAACTAATTTTGATATAAACTGCAATCATCGACATCACTATGCATACACAAAGAAAATTGTCGATGGGGATTGAAGGCTGTTCCAAATACAGATCAACAATTCAAGTATGCTGTCCAAATCCTCCATCAATCAACATAAATTAAAGATGACTGCAGAAATTTATATAATGATCATTATCGAACAGTATTGTCAAAAAGTCATTATCCAAAAAAGCAGTAGGCTTGTAAGAATAGTTTACCAACTGATCTTGCAGATAATTATTAAAAGAAAATCTCTAGAATTAACAGTGTCAAGCAGAAACCTTAATTTGAAAGATGATTCCTCAAGAGTGGCTATGCTGCATGGACACAGCAATACCAATACAGATGCTTCACACTGACACGCCAAATTCTAATAGATGCATAAGATCCAGGTGTCTGGCACGTGGCTAACACAAGGACGACACTACTATAGAAGTGTCTTTGCTCCATAGAAAGATTAGAGTGGACTATCATTTTGGAAGGATTTTTTTTTTTTTTTTTTTTTTTTTTTTTTTTTTTTTTTTTTTTTTGTAACTGAGGTAATGCCCAGTACTCAACTGAAAACACAATTAAGGTAATGATTGTAGTAGTTCAGAAGAGCAAACGCTCCCATTAAAGAATGTCACAGGCCATTTTCATATTACTCATCCTGCATAATTCTTATTTAACATTTCCTTAGTATATATTCTCGTCAGAGGCATTTCATCTAGTTTCTTATTTTCTTTTTACCATTATTTCATCCCCAAAAAAAGAAGCTAGCATTACCATTTGATAGCCAGCAAGTTGGGATTATTAGGCTTATATCCTATTAGATTTAATTTTACTTTGACCTCATAAAAAATTTCATAGATTTCTCCTCTTTGAGAATGGAATAAACCCTGTAATAACTCATGAACAACTCTTTTCAAGTCTATAAAAACAGCTTGCAGAGGTCTTATTTACTCCATTTTTTCCATCATTATCCTTGACTCAGCAACTTCCTCCCATATTATATTGCTGCATAATTCGATTGAACTGCATACCATCAATTGTTAGTATCCAAGTCAAGGAGCTTCTTTCCCTCATGTTCACCTAACACTGCATTTCCATGGATTTTGCAAGAAGTTAGCAAGGCTCAATTTATAATATCCCGGCTTGTATGTAAAAATTAAGTTAGCAACCAGAGGAACAAAATTCAATAAATAAATTAACAAGTCATAAATAACACATAGTATTTACGTTAAATCTCTTACGAGAAAAACCACACGGGTCTACGAGAAAATTCCACTACTCGAAATAAATAGTACAAACTTTTGAGTCCTTCCTAGAAAACTCAGAAATCTATAGAAAACAGATTGTGATACATGTTACCTCCACCACAAATTAATCAACCGAAACTTGCACTATAAGCACTGGACTAACACCATAATAGAAACTGCTTGAAGAGAGCATCAGATGGAGTTCGCCAAGCTCTTCCCTTCTCTTCTCACTCCCTCTCTCTTTCTTCTCTTCACTATTTCCTTCTAACTTGATAGATTTTTGGATCGATCAAGATCAATAAAATGGACATCTATTTATAGATTTAAATCATACTATAAACACATAAAATTTTTCCACTTCGATAGATGGTAAATATTTCTTATTTTTCATAGGTTTAATTATTTCATAAACAAATTAAACTATGTCGCTTAATCATGCTTGCCTAATCTTGATTTCTTCAATCTAATCGGATTTTGTATTGGATTAACTTTAACAACCACAAGAATTTATAGCTAACCTAGCAATCATTGCGTTCAAGGAGAACAACCTCCTTCTCTTAATGAATCAACTATCTCAAAAGCCCTCCTGGCACATTCAAGCTTCAGGTATAAACTAATCAACATTGCGTAGCCTTGTGGTTATCCAAACCCTCTTCTTTCCCAAAAACTTTCAACCCATCTCCAATCTTGCGTTAAGCATATGCTTAAAGTGCATTAACATTGTTTGAGTCAACACCCTCCACCAGCATCCCCTGAAACAACTTTGACCCTTTGTTGAACCAACTATTCTTAAATGTCCATCAATCCTCAGGCTCTACAAGATGGCATCTCTTGCACAATCCACCAAATATCCTCCCTCTTGTCCCCTCAAAGCACCCACACTTCAATACCCATCCAATATCACGTTCCTCGATATATCATCAAATTTCTCAATCCCATTGAACACAATCCCCCCTAATTCTATCAGTCCACTACCAGCATACATCAGTTCTAAAAATTTCATCATGAGTTGCTAAGTTTTGACTCAATTTCTAAGAACGCCTAGAGTTTGTGCTAAACCTTTGACTTAGAATGATAGAGGAGTTGAAGGCACAACTGAGAGAGAATTTCAAATAGAAGATCTTGTATAAAAAAAAGAAGATTTTAGATATGGAAATCGAGAGGGATAAAGTAAGGGATTAATGATGTAGTAACTAACTTAGTAGACATATAAATGCCAAACTTACTCAACATCTTCTACAAATATTGTTCTTGAGACAAACAGACTACTCCCTTTACTCTATCCCTCTCAATCTTCATAACTAGAATCTTCTTTGCCTCTCCAAAATATTTCATCTCAAACTCGCTTCTCAACAGTGCTTCTATCTTCACCTTGCTCTGGTACTATCAACATATCATTAACATACAAGAGCGACTAAACAAAGGATCCATCTTTGGGATTCATAAAGTAGATACAATGATAAAAAATGACTTCTAGTATACTTATTCTTAGAAATAGCTTGATCAAACTTCTTATACTATTATCTCAGAGACTACTTTAAACCGGGACTTTTTCAAGTAATATATCATATTTCTTTTACCAACAGCCTTAAATCCATCGGACTGAATCATATAGATATCCTCTTTCAAATCACCATGTAAGAAAGCTATTTTGACATTCACATGAACTAGCTCCAAATCCAATTACATAACTAAAGCTACCAAAATATAAATTAGAGCATGTTTAAGAACGGGAGAGAATACTTCATGATAGTCAATTACTTCCTATTAAGCATAATCTTTTGCCACTAACTTAGCTTTATAAGCAATATTTCTTGCAAAAAAAAGAAACATTTTTCTTAGCAAACACGTATTTGCATCCTATGGCCTTCTCGCCTTTTGGAAGATTTACCAACTCCCATATGAAGTTCTTATGGAGAGAATCAATCTCCTTATCCATTGCACCCTTTCAATTTTCAACTTCACTACTAACCTTAGCTTCTCAATAGGTAGAACATCGTCAACAATTGAAAGTGTGTATGCCACCATGTCAGTGAACCACGCAAGTTTTTTGATGTCTTCTAGGTTTACTGACAATAATGGAGTCCTTTTACTATTTTTCAACATTTGTCTCCTTAACATCATCTGTACTAATGTCCATAGTATCTTTGTGTCTATGCTGCTCTTACAAATTGGGAGTCTCTAACTCTCCCTGTTGCAGAACACTCTTGTGTTTGCTATTACCCTGAGAAATCTCATATTGATTTTTCAACATGAAGGATTTATCAAAGGTCACATTTCATACTATAGATTATCTTCTTATACTTAAGACACCTGAACCTAAACCCCTTCATACCTATGCTAAAACTCAAGAATATAGCATTCTTGGCTTCTGTGATCAAACTTACTTTCCCTAACATGATAATAAATAGGACATACAAAAATATGCAAACGATTATAATCAATAGTAGAATATCAGACTATACCTGAAGAGGAGTCTTCCCCATGTTTGCAGCTGCAAACCTATTAGTGAGATGTAACCCATATGACAAAGCCTCAGGCTAAAATTCCTTACCCAATCCAGTATTGGGTAAGATATTTTGCATCTTCTCCATAAATGTGCAAATCATGCGCTCTGCCACCCTATTATATGTGGTGTTTATCTGATAGTGAAATGTTGAACAATTCCTTCATTCAGGTGCAGTTTCATGAGTGGATCTGCATTGTTTTCACTGCTATTATCCGGTCTAAACCGTTTTATCTTTATGCTGACCTGAATTTCAATCATTTTCTTCTAATTAAGAAACACATCTAAAACCTTATATTTGTGACGCATTGGGTATACCCAAACTCTTCGCGAGTAGTCATTCATGAATGGTATAAACTAATTTGAACCTCTCAATGAAGTTGTCCTGGTTTGTCCCCAAGTGTTCGTATGCACATATTCCAGAATCACCTTAGACTAATGAATTGTAATGCCAAATTTGAATCTAATCTGCTTCCCAATGCCATAATGCTTACAAAACTCCAATTTTCTAGTCTTTGCTCCCTTCAACAGGTCTTTAGTTACCATAGATTGTAAAACACCTCCAGTATATACCAACCTTATGTGCCATAACCGTGAGTGTCATTTGTACCCGGCTTATGTGAAGGCACTGCAACTCCACCTATAACTACGCTACTATATAGATAGAACAAGTTCTTCTTTTGTTTACCTTTTATCATTACTAAAGTGCCTTTAGTAACCTTCAAACCTGAATATGCCAAAATAATTCGTAGACCCTTACCTATCAAGATTCCTAGTGAGTTAGATTTCTTTTTGTGCTTAGGACGTATCAAATATCTGTTAAACCCCTAATAGTTCTATCATGCATTCGTAACGGACTTCACCTATACCCTCAATTTTACAGGGTGTGTCATTACTCATGTAAACAACCCACCTTTTAACTCTTCCATGCTAGAAAAGAATTTCCAACTGAAACAGATGTCCTAGGTGCAGCCTGAATTCAGAATATACTCATCCTTATGGCTAGTTGCAGATGGATCTGTTAGAGCAATGCTTGAATCTTATCTCCATCAAGTGCAACATTTGTAGTTGAGCCATGCTTCTCTTAACCTTTGGCCAATTTGAGATAATATTTCTTCCGGTGGCTCTTTTTCGACAATAAGAGTATTCATCTTTTTCAGGATACTTCTTCTTGGACTTACAGTAAAATCTTTCATGTCCGACTTGATTCTTGTTTTCAATCCATCAACGCATCTGAACTCGAATCATGATGAACCTTCTTATCGAACCTATGATACTCATTGTTCATCAAGGCATTAGATACATCCTCAAATCTAATTTCTGACTTTCTGTAAAGTAGTTCAGTAGTTAGATGATCATACGTTGTGAGTTCAATAACAATAAGATTTTATCTTCATAAAAAATTCTACATTTAAATTTTGCAAATTGGCAAGTGTTTTTTCGAATTTATTGAGGTGTTCAAATATAGAAGTACCCAATTTATGCTGGAATAGAAAGAGCTTCTTTTTCAAATAGAGACAGTTCTCTATGCTCCTCGCCATGTATTTGTCTTTCAAGTTCTGCCAAAGCTCACTTGCTATAGTTTCCATCATCACAAAATACTTTTAGTCTTTTGCTAAACCAAACCTCATCGTTCCACAAGTTAGACGATTTACCTTTTACCATTCAGCTTCCATCATGTCTTCAAATTTCTTCTTCTCCAATATCATTTGTAGATCTTATTAAGAAAAGACATTCATAACTTCACATTGTCCTATACTGAAGTGTTAGCTCCATCTAACTTCTCCACCTCGAACTTAGCATTCGAAATCGTGGATCTTGAGGATATTGAAGACTTCAAAGTCTCTCTTGGAGTCAGTTGTGATGCCGACGAACCTGAAGTTGAATCTTCGGCATGGATTTCAGAAAATATTTTCACTTTTTTAAATCTCTAATAATCCTAATCTCCCGAACTCTAAGGAATCAAACCTAGATGTTCCGATACCACTTGTTGCAAAACAGAGTAGCTCTGATACCACTTCTTGCAAATTAGAATAGCTTTGATTCTACTTGTTGTGAATCAGATGTGCCCATTGATACTACTTGTTGAAAAAGCGTTAGACAAATAGAAAACTATGGATGATTGAGATAAAAAAGATAAATCAATAAAAAAAAGTAAAACTTTAAGATAGAATAAGAAATCAGAAGATCAAACCAGAAAATACCAAATATTTACGTAGTTCGGAGCAAGTCCTATGTCAATGGACCGAATTTAATTTCATTACTGGTAATGTTTGCAAATTACAAATCTTACAATGTCTCCAATCTCTCAAAATTACTATCAAATTGAGTAGATTATAAAAAAAACTCTCAAAAAATGCAAAAGAGTTTTATCATCACAAAAGATCTTTGTGGATAAGATAGACGCTTTTTTAAAGGCCCTATCTAATCCCTTTATATATATTTGGGATGTTTGGCAAAACCCTAAATCAAATTGGATTAGCTTGGCACAAACTCTAAGCTAAATAAGATTCCTAGAATCCAAGTAGTCTCTACATATCTATGAGAACGAGAGTCTATGGCTCGAATCCCTTATCTAGTGTCGTTAGATGGTTGATGTACGCAATGTTGTGTACAAGACTCGACACCTCTCAAGCTGTCAGCATGCTGAGCAGATACATGCACAATCCTAGTAAAGGATACTGGATGGCAGTAAAGTAGATTTTACGGTATACTTTGGGTACAGTGGATATTTGTTCGAAATTTGAGCAAATTAATGATCTTAGTCAGTTGGTGGGATATGCAAGTGATTTTGATAAATGCCATTCAAATACAGGGTTTTATTTATTCTTACTAGAGGTTCAGTTAGTTGAAGATCGACTTTGGCTTTGTCTACTACAGTGACAGAGTATATGGCGGTGACAAAGGCTCTAAGGAGGCAAATTGATTTGTAGGTTTTACTTGATTACTTGGACATTTTCAGGAACATGTATCTTTCATTACGATAGTTGGAGTACTACTGAATTGGCAAAAAACCAAGTATATCATTCGAGAATGAAGCATTTTTTATGTTTGGTTTTACTTCATTAGGGAGATACTAGATGAGGCTGATATTCTTCTAAAAAAAGATTGTATATAGTAAATAACCCAACTGATATGTGGATCAAGGTGGTGTCTGGAGTCGAGTTCTAACATTGCAGGGAGTTGACTAATATCTCACAAGTTTGAAGAACTTCGTATTGGTGTGGCTAACCGATATTCACATTCACATTCGTGCTGATGTTATTTGTGTCTTGGATCATTTGATTGAAGCTCACTTGTTTATACTCCAAAGTTAGAATTAAGAATTGAAAATCTCGTCAAAGTGGAGATTTGTTGAGTTTTAACTCAATTTCTAGGAACCCTATTTGGCTTAGGGCTTGTGCCAAATCAACCCTAATTGATTTATGGTTTGCACTAAACTAATCCTATTTGATTTAGAATTTGAGTTATATATCCCAAATCTATATAAGAGAGTCAGAAAGGGGTTTTAGATATATTTTTTTAGCATCCTTAAGATCTTTTGGAAATCCAAAGAGATATTCTGTGAGGGGAAGTTCTTTTGCATTTTTGAAAGTTTTTTATTTGTCTTTTCAATTTGAAAATGATTTCTTTGTAACGTGTAGAGATTTGAAAGATTCTAAAATTTGCAATTTGCAAACATCATCAATAGTGAAGATTGATTTGGTTCTATGCGCATCTTCTGGTTTTCTCTCTTAAAGAAATTTTTTTATCGATTTATCTTCTTTATCTCAATTATTTGTATTACTTAATGCGTCCGTAACAAGTGGTATCAAAGGGCACCTCTGGTTCACAACAAGTAGAATTAGAGCTAATATGATTTTGCAACATGAATCTCAAAACATGACATCTTTATCCCAAATGTTAGTGAATATCTTGTCTTCATGGCTCCTTAAAGCACCCACACTTTAACAGACCACCCAATGCCACATTCCACAAAACGTCACCATTCCGTCAAACACAACCCTCATCAATTCTATTAGCCTACAAGCATCATACATATGTAATAAAAAAATTCTAACATAGATATCCATCCTCAATCCAAATTTGATCACTTCGGAGTGAATCATCTGGCCCAGCTCAACAGACCTAACCCTGCACATGCTTTCAAAACTAAAGGAAATGTTTGGAAAATTGGGTGACAAAAGACTAGAGATTCAAAGAATTTGAGGGCATCTAAAGGACTTGGGTTGTAGACATAAGTTACATTGAGAATGATGGCAATGCATGAAGGATGATGGAGAGATAGAGTTGAAAGACAAAAATTCAAGATATACGAAGTTGTTGGCGAAGGACTAGGAGGATGGTGCGGGCATAACTTTCCTAGAGGTGCATGAATGGAGGTGGTGAAGGATTGAGTTACGATGTTCTAAATATCAACAAACATCCCAATATAACAATCAGTACCTCAGTGTTCATCCCCTAGTCAAAATGGTAAATGTATTTTTATACTGAGTTATTTCAAAATGAATAGAGCCAATATATCAGCTTGAAAGTGAAATATCAAGCAATATTTCAGGCTGGAAATATCATCATGTAAGAGCAATATTGACACTTCTTTTAATTATGCAAAAAAAAACCCACTCAACTCTATAAGTTCATAAACTAACCCGAGCTAACCTATATACGAGAAAAAAAGGGCTGCACCAATGAGCAGTTCCAGCAATATAGCGAGCAAATACACTACGTATTGATTTATTTTTGTGTTTTGAAGGTTGGACAATAGGTTTACTTATGCCTTGATCCATTTGGAAAGCTTCTACAACTAGTTAGTTATTTATAAACTCAATCCAAATTTCAAGGTAAGTATCCTCTATGGCCTTAAACATATTCCAGATAGTTTTATAAGATTTAAATATTCATGACAAGTATATTTATTATCTGATATTGACATCCAATATATAACATTTGATACTTAGTAAATATGATAATATAATACCGGATACACAATATTCATTATAAAATTTTACCAATATGTCATCTATGTCTAAATCAAGTATTGGGAAAGGTGTAGGGATGGGAGTAATAAAGGGGTGGGTTAGCAAGGGAACGAGCTGGGAGAGTGGTAGAATGAGGGAGTAAGAGTGGTGGACAAGGAGGAGGAAAAGTGGAAAATATAATTTTGAAATTTGTGTGGAATTATTATAATTTACACTATTCTTTATCCAAACAAAAGTTATATCCCGATTTTAAATGGGAACTTCCCTGCTTTAATCTCACCTTTTCACTGTTGCGGCAGACCTTGATGACCTTTTGTAGATAAAAAAGAGATAATAAGCCTTATTTCATGGCATACTTAGAAAGTCAAAGCTGTGTGGTGTTGGATTTGGACTATATGGAATATTATTGAATTAAATTTAAATAAAAAAAAAAATGCTTGGTAACTATTAATGTAACTAAGAGTGCATAAAAAATTATTAACAAAGCTAAAATATTTGAAACTCTTTTGCTACTCTTATTGTGTAAAAGATTTTTCTGGAATCCAGATATAAATTTCAGATAGATATAGATACACATAGATATAAAAAAATATTTTAAATTATGGAGATGGATTTTGCATGGTAAGTCAAATTAATAAATAAACTCTGTCAATGTTGTGCCTAAAATTTTATTTTTTCACTATCTCTCCCAAACTAGGATAAAAGAGGAGGGTTGTTGTAGGCCTGTGACAGCCAGTGTAAAATATTGTTATATATTATGACATGAACTAAAAAATAAATTTTGTTGGGGTGTTCACTACTGAGCGACGTGCGACAAGGTTTAAATGAGGATGTATTACTCGATAGGAATGAATAGAAAGGATTATTATTAGTGTGATCGATCTGATGTGATTCACTTTTTGGTTCATGTAGCCTACCCCAAGTATTTGGTATAAAAGGCTTAGTTGTTATTGTTGTTGTAATGTTTTTTTATTAATATCGACCAATAAGAATCTATTCCATACCAAAAAATGAGGCAAAGTGGAAATGATATCTTAGTATGAACCACTGGTTTGATTCCCATGGCCAACACATCGTATCTGTATGAAGTGTTCTTATTAGACCCAGATTCACACCCAATTTGTATGAATCGTTCTTATTGATATCGACTAGAATTTGAACAAGCCTGAACCTTATACATATCAAATACCAATTCGTGAGCATTTGAAAGAATATATGCTTTAGAAATAAGGGGGCTGCTACTGAACTATGTAAATTGCTTTAAACTTTACTCTTTATATGATTTTGCTTTTTATTCAATGTATGTCAGTTGAAATGCCATGAGAAGGTCACCCATCCCAATGCTAGCACGTGACGATCTATTTCTTTACCATGAATTTCTCCCTAAAGATGAATAACTAAAAATAAATTTTGAGTTCCTTTGAGTTATTATGTATGACGCAACTCAGCCTATATCAAATATCAGATTATTCCTATACCATAATCACTTAGCACGTTACAAGAGATATGATACTAAACATTTCGACTAGTTTGTTGGTCTAATAGCATTTTAAACTTGTTTTCATGTGATTTTCATCTAGTTATTACATAAAAATATGAACACTGCCTATGTGAAGTTGTTACACACTAGATTATTTTGGAAAAACTATATCTTCTACATCTTATTAAATAAAGTTATTCTCATTTTTTATTTCTAGCAACATATAACCAACTTAATCAGTTTCTAATTTACTATGTAAAATTGTAACATAATTGATTACTTTGGATGAAACTATATAGTTCTATGTTTCACTAAATACAGTTGTTCTCAGTTTCTACTTCTAACTAAATGTAATCAACTTAATCGTTTTCTAATTCACTATAAAGTAAAAATTTTAATATAATGAACACAAGATTATAGGATAGAAGTAAAAATACTTCAATCTATATCTTTTTAATCAACAATACAGTAAACTTAAGGAAAACCAAGAGGAAAACAAAATCCTAAAAGGGAATATAAAGAAATAAAAAGAAGGCCAAGAAAAATACAGAATGCATTCCTCTTCCCTATATAATTTTTGTCATTTCCGTTTCTATTTGACCTTATTATGCCAACCTGTTATTTCCGTTTAATAACCTGTCGACAAAAGCACATTTGACCTTGTTATGCCGACCTGCAAATTCCATTTAATGATATTACGACAAAAGCACAATGACTTCACAAAGATTCAGAGCCCTATGCAGCGGTGCAAGTTAGGACTATGAAACACTTGTCACTCTATTTTGCTTCTCACACCACTTATTTCTACCAGCTTTCCTTTCTTTTCTTAAAGTTCATTTCTCTCTTCATTTTAAAATTTATAAGCATTAGGTTTGCAATGCATTAAAACTTTCCATATATGTCTTCCTTTTGTTCATGCATCTTGGAGATATCTTAAGTTAATGCCTTCCTTTTATTAATTTTTTTAAACTTTTTTGTTATATTTTCCCTTTTAATTAAAAAAACACAACAGTGTTCTATTTTCTCTCATAAGAACTTACAAAATATAAATCTCATTGTTCCACTTTCATTCTCCCTCTTCCATTAGCTTCTTCTTTGTTTTCGTTGACAAATATTTTTCTCTATTTTTCAGTCTTTCCTCTTTGTGAATCTATGGATGGTTTTTTATGCGAAGATGCGGAGACAATGTGAGTTAAAATTAGTTGTTACTAGATTATAAGTTTAATTTGTCAATTTAATTTCTTGTTATGAAAACTAGTTTTTCCCTTTTTGTAGGCTTAAACTTTATATTTATGAGTATATGGTGAAGAAAAACCTCCATACCTCAGCTAGAATCTTTAAAGAAGAAGCGGGAGTTCCTATTGGACAAGAAGGTAATATTGTTCGAGAAATTTCTCTCTTGTAAATTTTATGCTCAATTACAATTTTTTTTTTTGGTTATTGGTCCCTTAATCTTTCATATTTTGGTCTTAATCTCTAAAATATTCATATTATGGTCTTAGCCCCTCAAATCCTTCCAGCTACTCCAATTCAATCCATCTAGTTATCTTTCCATCCAGTTGCTACATAATATTTTATCATTGGCAAAAGTACAAAAACTAGCCCTAGAACTATCAGGTTTCTCTTGAAAACACATATGGTTATTTAAACCCCTATGAACTATCATATTTTTCTGAAAATCCTCATCAGTTAGATAATAATTTCATATTTTCATATTTTTATAACCACAGTGTCCTTAATTTATCCATTTAGATAAATACTATGAAATAAAGATTTATATTATTAAATTTATCTAATAAATAGATTAATTGAATCTCATTTCTTTCTCTATAAAAATTAATTGAATTGAACCAATAAATAGATTAAAAATTAATTAACTAAATTAATGGAGTCCGCTACTAATGGGACATATAAAAAGGGTATTTTTTTCACTTTTTAGCTTAAATATTAAAGTCGTTTGGGAGTTTTGCATTAAATTTAAAAGTTTGAGGGTGTTCATATGACATAAAAATAGTTCATAGATGTTTTCCAAAAAATGTGATAGTTCATGAGGTTTCTTGTACATTAACCTTTATTATTTTTAACCTTTTAATATGTTCTACATGTTACACCTTGCTCCCCATTCTCATACTTTTTTAACTTCTCACTTTAGCACTAACTCTTCAAATCAACTTAATTTTCCCAACAAATCTCTCCTTCAAATTAATTTCTCCTATACTATGTTGCTTCTTTATTCATCCTGCCTCCTCCAAATTAGGCCCTATTATATTCAACCCAAACTAAACATAACCCACCATAAATCAATTGAATCTAAGATATCCCAACCTACTCAAACTAACTATATCTGAATATAATATATTGGGAACCAATCTAGTCTAACCAAATCCAAGTGAATCAATATTAACCCAATCTCAATATAAAACTAACCATATTATCATCCTTGTGAGGGTACTAGACGAAAATATAACTCATAATCAATTTTATGAGGGACTAATATCAACATATATAGTTTTGAGGGACTAATAACAAAATATGAAAGATTTGAGGGACCAATATCAAGAAAATCCTTGCATATAAAGGCAATATAAACGTGTTGTTGAATTTACATTTATTCGTTGTTCATTTAATTTCCCTTTATAGATATAGATGATTGTTTAGCCGGTTTCCTACTGGACTGGTGGTTAATTTTTGGAGATGTTTACAATGCAAAACTGTCAGAACTTAGAGACCAACAAGCTTCAAATGAGGTAAGTAAAATAGAAGTATTGAATTTTCTGTAATATTCATACTAATATTTCTTTAATTGGCGAAAATCATATGTATCCGTTAAAATTATTTTTAATCATTTGAAATTTGTTTCTTTATTAGGCATATAATTTTAAATCTAGTGAACGTACCCTCAATATTTTTAATGAAATATTTTCAAATGAAAAATACTACCGTCATACAATACACTCTATCATTTTATTGTGGATCTTGAAATGTGTTCATTTTATTGTGGATTCTAAAAGTATTCCTTGAAATGTGTTCACAGATATCTCTATTTTTTAAAACATGGGTAGGACCTACATGCAAAATTAAATATTTCTTAATAAGCCATAGTTTCTACCAAGTTGTTTTATAAATCTCAATATTTTCATATTTCTTTTATATTTATTCTACTTCCATATATCCATTAAATCTGCTATAAATACCTAAAAGTTTAACTATCCTTATATTTGCTATCAGTTATATTACCCTTTAAAGTAAAGGGAGGTTAAATTTGTCATTTAAAGCTTTCTGTATCTATATAACCTATACTTAATTGCAAAACTGCTTTTGGGTTTACGATGATTTGAAATTAGGTGGATATACAACAAAATTTAAATAAGTGGATAAATAATTAGAAAAATTCGATGGACATGTATAAAAGTTGCCTTCAAATTGTCGTGAATCTCTCTTTTGTGATTACTCTGTTTGAACTGTTCTGTTTTTCCTTTTTGCACAGTTATTTCAATGTATTATATCTCCTGCTTACTTTTCAGGCCTCCTCACTCCATCCAACCAACCAAGATTACCACAATACAGAATTTATGGGGATTGGATCAACTAGCAAGGAGCCTGGGCCACAGAGCCGACTTCTACATTCTGCACTAATCCCACAAAGAGTTTCTTCCCATAGTCATGCCGATTATACTCTCCTTTGTAACTCTGTTATTAGGGACAATCAGCTGATCAATCCTGAGTACCACTCAGCAAACGGATTTGCCTGTTATGATAATAGGATCGAACAGTCCAATTCTTTAAGATGTGCAAACCAGAATGTGCAAGCATTAAGCACAAGAAGGGTACCCTCTAATTTGACACCCCATCTGAATAGGTAAATATATTTCTCTCCTATCTTTTGGAAAATTTATTATTGTTCACTTGATTATGACTATTATTTTGCCAGAGACATGCTCCAAGCTGCACTCCAAAATCCTCAACAGATGGTAAGAATCCTTCTAAATTATATGTCACTCAAATACAAATTTTGTTTCATAGTTAAAAAAGATAATAACTTTTCTTTGTAGATGTGAAACATTAGATCAACTAATAACTTTTTGGGACTTCATTGAAACTTGAGGAAACAATTGTAGTTTGCTAATGCTATTTCAAGAACTCCTTAGATATTCAGAATTTCAGATGGCAATGCTTTATAATATGCTTGGGGGTTTGATGCATCATCTAATATATAAAACCTCATGGTCAATAGTCAATTCTTAAGCTTTAACCATCTGAGCTAGGCCTTAAAGGCTAGATGTTTCCATTGGTATGTTAGAGGAGGAGGCAATCTTGTTACTTGAGGAACCCGTGATGTGCTGTCCACTGAAGATTTGGAGTGTCAACTCTAAACAGAGTATTACACCAAAAAGTAAATGAATAATACCAAACCGAAAGTAATTATATTTTATATCGATATTATGTTCAAAAGAGAACTTAACATTTAAAGGCCACTAATTAGATCAAGAAATATTAAATTTTACTTTGATAATTAGTCTCAAGCATCTGACAAATAATTTTGATCTATTTCATATTTTTTTTTTTAGAATTCTGGGCAGCTGAGATTGGATGGTTCACCTTTAAACCGAATTACCACACAACCAAAATTGAAAATGCCCACATCTGGATTCTCACATATGGGTAAGAGAAATTTTGATTACTTAAGCTTAAATATATCTATTATGTGTTTTGAGAATGTCTTTAACTGTGAATGTATTTTTGTTTTCTGGCACCTAAAGGAATAAATTTGAATACAGATAAAAATAAGCAGAGACTTGGTCCATTGAGTGTAAGTTTCATCACCAGAACCATCGGCTTACCAGTGTAGTCTTAAACATCTCTTTAGCATATGAGAAGTTGACAAACATACTTTACAGGGAATCGGCTCAACATTCACGAATATGGAAGATCAGGGTCTTATTACCCCACAACAATGGGAAGAGCTCCTAAGAATCACCAATCATCAACAACAATACCCAATGAATGGATTTCATGCACTGCGCTTTGGAAGCCATTTGCGGTCACAAAATATCAATGCATCCGACCCTTTTCCTTTATCATTTCAAATGAATCAACAGCAGGTTGCAAAAACAGAGGGAAATGAGGTAAGTTCTCAATAAGATAATTCCATATACTATGGCTGATGTATTGTCTTCTACTAGAAGTGGCATTCATCATAGTGTTTATTGCCTTGCTGTTCTTTGTGTTATACATAACATTAGAGAGATAGGAAATTAGAAGATCGATCTTACTATTGTAAAGAGGTCAGAATAAAGTTATCATTCTTATAAAGAAGTTAAAGTAAGGTGTAAAAGTTGACTGCACTCTGAAATTTAAACTGAGAAAATTCACCCGCACAAAGATCATAGAGAGGAAACAAACTTTATACACGGGATGCTAAATTAACTTAAAAAATCTGACTATATCTAACTACTTGAGTGTCAAGTGGGGTCCACATTTCTATCTTATTGATAGGGTCCACATTTCTATCTCATAGTAAATCGTAATCAGACATTTCTATCTATAGTAAATCATAATCAGATATTTGCATTTTGTTGTTAGAAAAGCATTTTTCATTTTATCCTGAGCCTGAGCAATGCCTACATATTTCCATTGCAAAGTGCTCGAAGTTGGTTTAGTAATTGCAAACAGTACAACCAAAAGCCCAAAAACAGACTAAACAACGTCGGTCTAAACTACACTGAAACAAAGAAATGAACAGAAACAAGAAGAATAAAATGGAAACTTGACAGCATGCTCATGTGCATGTGTTACAGGGTGGTGCAGTCTGAGAAGGAGGGAAGACTAGTAGTGTGTGGTACTAATTACATAACGAATGCTTAACTTCTAAGAGATATGATCTTCGTTTTGGAAAAGAAAAATTAGATGAGAAAATATCATTTCAGTGTTAACAGTTTGCCAGAAGTTTAATAGGAAATCATGCATTCACATTGTACACAGAAAATAATCTTCGACTGGCACTTATCTGTACATTTATAAATTTCAGAACCAAAGAAAGAGAAAAGAACCATCATACTCTGGGAGTAAGAAGAGCTTGGGTAATAGAGAAGTTGCTGGCCTGTCCCACCTCCTTTTTTTCGGCTTTGGCTCTTCATTGGAAGGACCAGCACCCCAAACACTGAATAAAAGCTGCGGAGAAACGGAATCTGCTCTACCTGAAATAACAAAGCAACTGGTAAAAAAATATCTTTTTCCGCACAAACTACTCTACTTATTTTCTCTATTATCATTTGAAGCTATTTGTGTACTGTGTTTAGGATGTATCTGGTCATCCAAAAGAAAATTTGGGAGGAAAAGATGCCAATGTATCAGCCAGCAACCACTGAAGATGCTTATAAATGTTCCCTGTGAAGATGCTAATACTTAAGATCATGGAGAGATATATGCAAGAACAAGGCAGCAGGAATCTTTTGATGATAATAGAGAAGATGTAATGGTGACAGTTCTTAAAACTTTTATCAGAATGACTATGCAATGTAATTTCCATTGTGAATGCAGTATTAAGTTTCCTATGCTGAGATAATCATAAGACGGAAAATATTTAAATAATTGAAGGACTAAGATAGTTTGGAATTCAACATGGAAATTACTACCTCTTCCCTGTTATCTATCAACAACATCAGCAGAACTCCTTCACTATGCTTAGAACCTTGTCTTCCAAGCTATGTAATTTTGATGTTAGTTTCATCTTGAACTTGTGATGTTTTAGGATAACTGCTTAGGACCTTAAAGGTGCCTAAGACCAGATCACCAGGAAGTGGAAGGATCAGTACCTGGAATATTACTGTGGTCCAAGTTGATCCTTCACATGAAGAGGTGGATTTTGGAGCTGGCAGTACAAATAAATAAAAGATGAGCATTATAAATAAAAGATAAGCACACAATTTTGCTAGGATATTGTCAGAAAATCACTGTCCAACAGCAATAGGCTTGCAAAAAGATTTACAAGCAGTACAAATAAATAAAAGATAAGCATTATAAATAAAAGATAAGCACACAATTTTGCTAGGATATCGTCAGAAAATCACTGTGAAGGGGAGTCTTGGCGCAACGGTAAAGGTTGTCGTCATGTGACCTGGAGGTCACGGGTTCGAGTCGTGGAAACAGTCTCTTACAGTTAAAAAGTAAGGTAAGGCTGCGTACAAAAGATCTAAGTGGTCCGACCTTTCGCCGGACCCCGCGCATAGCGGGAGCTTTGTAGCACCGAGCTGCCCTTCTATTGTCAGAAAATCACTGTCCAACAGCAATAGGCTTGCAAAAAGATTCACAAAGAGCTACAGAGAGCTGAATGTGTTTTCCTGGCAAGAGTCCTAGAGTTAACAATGTGTAGTAAAAACCTTCTTCTGAAGGATGATCATCAAGATTGAATACAGTTCCCATTTTAAATAGTATTTGTCCTGCAAGCAAGTTTAATCCAAAATACTACCTAAAAACGCTATTTTCAGCTGGTAATTATTGATGGTGGAAGAAAATCTACAACTGAAATAATAAAGGGTTCCTTTAGAGAAGTTATCTACATCAAAGTGAAAATTTCAGTAACTGCAAGTGTTTCATATAGTCTGCAGAGAACTTCTGTCTAATACACAACTAGTCAGTCCCCCTATATGAGAGTAGGACAACAATAGACAAAAGGAAGACGACTAAACTACTCCTGTACAGTATATACAGGAAAACAAGTAAGACCAGGTGTAGGTGGAACCTGGTCCAGAGTTACTTGATGTATATCAGGCTAGCAGGAAAGGTATGTGCCAATGTTTAAAATAGCGATAACGGTAATGTAACATTTTGTCTCTGTTAGGTTATGTCGCATATAGCGTAACGCATAACGTAGATTATACAATTTCCTATTTATTTATTAAAAATAAATATAAAACTATATAAAAAGATTTATAACTGGAAAAATAAATTTAAAATATCTAAAAATAGAATATAAAACTATTTTGTAATACATAATCTATTCTAATTTTATATTAAGTTTTACAATAGTTTTCACATTTATCTTCATAAATTATATTAGGTCTACAACAGCAATTCTAATTATCATTTAAACAAGAAAACAAGATTCTAATTTTTTATTTCAATTCTAGTTATTGTTATTGTTGTAATTTTTATTTTGTAATGTTCAGTTTATCTTATTTGTAATTGCTAATTTTAGTTTAGTTAAAATTTAACAGAATAAACAAGATAGTTCAGCAACCAGAGAGGAATTACAACAAGTAAATAAAGAAACGATCGCAAATTAACAAGTTAGCAATTTCACAAAAAATAAAAACAAGTCAACAACTAATTAAGTAAGAAAATTAATGCAGTTCGCTAATAGTCAAAATAATAATCAACAATATATAAATTACTAAAAAAAATAATTGTAAATAACGTAACATAACGTAATTTAACGTAATGTTACTAATATAACGTAAAATAATATAAAAACGCACTGTTATGGTGCACTAAGTTATTTTCAGTTGTTATGTAGCGTTGATGTTCCTTTAGTTTACGTAACGCAATATAACGGGTTTCATAACGCGTTATTTTCAACATTGGTATGTGTAATGGGATGACGAAGTCCGAAAGATTGTAAGATTTGGACATAGAGTTTGAGGGCGTGTAAGGGTTGGGGCTACTGGCGTAGGCTCGAATGATGATATTGGCAGCGAACTAGTCACACTTGGGAATCTGGGAGAAGAGGCGACGGGCATAGAGAGGGCGACGTGCATAGAGAGTGCAAGAGAGGCGACGTGCATAGAGAGGGAGCCACGGGGGGAGGGAGTGGAGAGTGCAAGGATTTTGGAGGAGACAGCTGTCTCAGTGATGGGTGGGTGGAGCTGGCAGAGGTGGTGCATGGAGGTACAGGAGGATTAGGTGATGAGTAAGGAGGGACGGAGATGGGACCCCTGGAGGAGTGGGTTTAGGGAGAGGAAAGGAGAGTGGTGGTACACATTGCAGTTTGAAAGTCTGGGGATTTTGAGGGGATTGAGCATTTTATTAGAGCTATTAGTGGACCCTGGTTTATCTACACCTGACCAAATTTTGTCCCCATCCCATGGTTATAATTTTTGAGTACAAAATCTAGGCTCGAAATTCCATAAAAGGCCATCAAGCTCGAAGCTCAGCTCGTATTTAGCTCAAAAGAAGCATGATTGTTTTTGTTAAATAATTAAATGAATGAAGCAAGAACTCAAATCTATGTTTGGTAAATAAATGAACAAACATGAGCATATTCCATTCATGCTTGGTTAAGTTCAAGCTGCACTCATTTACAGTTCATTTAAGGTTCAGCTTGGCTCAGCTCACTTAGGGCTTTACGAACATGAATAATCCATTCGAGATCAGTTATGTTCCAAGTCAGCTCATTTAAGGTTCAAGGATCGGTTTGGGCTTGGCTCACTTACAGTTTATTTAATTAATTCTAAACATTCTTAATATTTATTTTATTAGTTTTAAATCATTCTATTTCATTAATTCAGGATTGGCTCATTTAAGGCAGGAAAATAACTTAATAAGTTATATTATTAGCTTGAGAATGACAAAATAAACATTGAGATTCGAGAAAATAGGTTGTAGAAGTCGAGAAAATGCTAGAAAAATAATTCTACATTCTTTTGACTCTTGATTGTAAATGGATTGCATAAGCTTAAATAAAAACCTAGGCTCACTTAAATAAATTAACAAACAACTCAAAACGCAGCTTGTTCGGCTAATCTTTTGCAGCCCTAATTTTAGATAATTGCGTAAAAAGAAAGAGAATTTTATAATAAAAGATAGATAATTTCTTCTTCGCATGCTCTAACCATTTTCTCTTTAAACATTTCACAAAAACTGCAAAATTTTAAAAATAATTTAAACAGAGGTGTCTTCTTTTGCAACAATTTTCTCATTTTCAACTTCTTTCTCATGTACTACATAGAAAAGTACACAATTTTATACTAAAAGCTAAATATAATAGTTACAAAGGTAGAGTGTTGTGTAGAAATGGTAGATAGGTTTTTACTAAGATCAGACAAATTGGATGGAAATTTTCGTACTAGAAGTGTAGGTTGACAGAAAAAGAGAAAATTTCATATACAAGGCAGTCACTTTTATATCAAAAATAGACAAACTAGTTAAAAAATAGAGTATTTTGTAGAAAAATTAACTGCCTTGTATAAAATATAGACTCACAAGTTACAAAGGTAGACAACTTTTACACAACAGATATATATTTTCAAGCTAAGATAGACAATTTTATAGAAAAGAAAGACATAGTGAACAAAAATCGCCAACAACTAAAACATAAGCTCATTTCTAAGAAGTCCCAACTTTACATGATTTTCATGTGATCTCCATGGAAAAAAGAGAGAAAAATTTAAGATCTTATAACAAAAATAATCAATGCTGTGTAGAATGGGAAGCAAAAGAATAACCCATCTCATGAAAATCCAATAGCTAATATCCTATAATAAGGATAGATCTTTACTTTTCAGATTATTACACGGTCACCATGAGGAAAAAAAGAAATCTTGAGATCTAATTGTAAAAGTCATTGTTATTTAAATCTCAAAAACAAGAGAAAAGAGTTATAAGAAAAGGAAACTAAAAAAGTAAGAAGGACAGCATTTTCCGGAACTTATTTTACATATATTTAAACTTACGAATGGAGAAGAAAGAAAAATTGGAAATTTGTAGGTACCATTGGAGTTGGGAGAGAAAAAAAATGAAGAAACAAGGAATGGTGAAAAGAGAAAGAGTAACAAAAATTCTCTAATCTACAAGGGAAATACTTAATCTAAAATAATATTAACAGTAATTAATGTGTGTCTCACATAGTGGGATTAGTACATGTATTTTTTTTCGAGATGGTAAAAAAATGAGAATCGTTATTTATACTATCCATCCTTCTACACTTTGTAAAAAAAAGGTAATATTAAGAAAATGAAGGGGAAAAAAGGAAAGTGTAGAGGGCATTCCTCTATGCAATTTGTCCTTTTCGTTCTTTTTGGTTCTTGTTCTACCGACCTACAATTTTCAATTAATTTAATAATTATTATACGACAAAACACAACTGCTTTACATGCATTTTGAGAGCCACGTGTAGATAACAATTACGAAACGCTCGTCACTCTATTTTGTTTCTCATTCTGCTCTCATTATTTCTATCGTCTTTCCATTTTCAATTCTCTTCGCAAGTTTAAAATTTTTAAAGGTTCAGGTTTTGCTGTTTCTTGCATCATTTTTCTATCAACTTTTTCTTTAGAAAAGAATTCACTTCCTCCATTTAAAATTTTTTGTGAGGGTTCAAACCTTTCTTTTTCTTGCTAATAATGTAAATATTTTTATAGGGCATTCTTTCTTTATGCATTTTCAAGAAATACCAAGTTAAGGCCTTCCTAGCTCAATACATGTAAGTTTCCTATTTTCTTAGTTTTTTTAATGAGATATGGTGGTGGTATTTCATTTCTTCTCATAAAATAATTCTTTTTCTAAAACATTGATCCTTTTATTATTACCCCATTTTCCTTTTTTATCTTCTCAGCTTTCATCTCCGATCTTTTTAGCTGATTCTTTTAGTCTTTCAACTATAAGATTCATGGATGATTTAAACTTGGATGCAGAGACAAAGTGAGTTAAAATTTTGTCACTGAATCATACATAAAATTTGTTAATTTTAATTATTTTATTTTTAAAACTGACTTTTCTTCTTCCTTTTTTGTAGGCTTAAACTTTATATTTATGATTACATGGTGAAGAAGAAATGTTATGTTTCAGCTAAGATATTTAAAGATGAGGGAAGTGTCCCTGTTGAACTACGAGGTAATATTGTATAATGAAGTTTTATGCGTATTTAATTTTAGTAAGAGTTTAAATATTTGGGGTTGAATTTGTGTCAACTTGTTCATCTTGTACTTTTGTTTAGAAGTAGATGATTCTCCATGTGGTTTCTTGTCGGATTGGTGGGACATTTTTTCTGATACTTACATAAGGCAGTCAAAGCGACATATCTATAATGAGGTAAATAATCTACAAGTGCTGTGACTTTCCATCTGATCCATATTAATTCTTTCTTTAATTGGCTGAAGTCATATCTATTTGTGAAAATTATTTTTATATTCATTTGAATTTTATTTGTTTTATTAGGCAAGCATCTTAGATCTAGTGAACATACCCCCAATAAATTTATTTATTTACTTTTCAAGCATCTTAGATCTTGTGAACATACCCGCAATAAATTTGTTGATTTACTTTCAACAATGATAGTTTCATATAAATATGCCATATCAGTTTATTAGGATTCTAAAAATATGTCAAGAGTAGAGACTCCTGACATCATACAACTTGCTACTTTTTTAGACACATGCGGAACCGACATGAAAAATAAAATATTCCTTGAAATTCGTCATATTTTATTAAGCATGTTCTATAAATCTTAAATATTCATAGTTATTTTATATTTGTTGTGCCATCCATATATGTGTGTCTCAAATTTGCTATATCCTCTTATATTTGTTATTAGTGTAATTACACTAAGGGGAAGGATAAATTTGTTACTAAATTTTGCATTTAACAACATTGAGCTTTGATGGCATAACATAAAAATTTAAATTATGTGGACATAAAGTTGAATGTTTTCATGGGAGAGGTGTAAAAAGGTAACTTCAAAATTTGTAATTTATATCTTCTTTGTGATCACAATGTCTAAGATGGTTCGTTTTACTTTTTGCTGAATTGTTGCAATACAATATATCCTTCGTAAAATTCCTTCTCAGGCTTCTTCAGTTCATCGCGATAAACAAGAACTCCTCAACTCACAATTTATGGAGACTGTATCTAGTTGCAAGGAACCATGGCCTAGGACTCAGCTTATACAACCTGCACTTACCAGTGAAGGAGTTTCCACTAGTAATCTTGCTGATAATACTTTTCAAGATAACTTTTTTATAAGGCACAATCAAGAAATCAAGCCTGAGTACCACTCAGAAAATGGACTTGCCCCGTACGAGAATTGGAACAGACAATCCAATTTCTTAAGATGTGCGAACCAGAATGTGCAAACCTCAAGCATTGGGAGGGAATCTTCCAATTTGGCACCCTATCTAAATGGGTAAATATCTTTACATATTAATTCTTATTTATTGATATTCAGAAAACTTACTTATGATTCTTTTTTGGAGAAATAAGACAACCATAGTGGTCATCCTAACTTAATTATGTTCCTTGACTATGAATTTTACTTTGCCAGAGGTATACACCATGCTGAAAACCAAAGTCCTAAACAAATGGTAAGTCTCCATTTTAAATATCTCTTTTGCCACATATAGAATCCTATCTTGCAATTAAAAGGTTCAAGAATCAAGGCACAATTATCTTTTAGTAAACATAAATATTAGATCAATATAAATAAATTTTTCATACTTCATTCATACATAAAGAACAACATTGTAATGTTGCTAATGCTATTTAAAGAACTTCTTAGATTGTTGCTTATGCTATATACTCTGCTTTCAAAAAAAAATGGTGCATAGTGTACCTTGTCATCTGAGATAGATCTCAGGGCTGGAGTTATGAATTGATAGGTCTGAGGAGAGGACCTAGTTGCTTCAGCAGCTTGTGATGTTTGTATCAACTGAAGAACTGCAATATCAACTCTTAAAAAAATTGTACTGCACCAGAATAAGAAAACTAAATCAAAATGTAAAATAATTAGATTGATATTATTATGTTTTAAAAGAGAACTCTACATTGAAACACTAATAATGAGAACCACAAATATCTAATATTACTTTGATAATTAGGTTTCAAGCATCTGACAAATAATTTTGTCCTATTTCATTTTTGTAGAATTTTCGGCAGTTTCAATTGGATAGTTCCCCCCCCATAAACCCAAATGCAACCCAACCAAACCGGAACATGCCCACATTTGGATACCCTCAACCAGGTACGCTTAAATTCTGTTCTTTAAAATTGATTCATTTCTATTATCAGTTTTGTAAATAAACAGGTACCAATATAAATGCAGATAACAATAAGATGAGGATTGGTTCATCAAGTGTAAGTTGTATCCCCAGAAATTTCTCATTATTTCATCACCCAAGTATTTCATACGTCTTTTATCTAAGAGATTGTACGGATACATAGGGAATCGGCACAAGTTCCATTGACATGGAAAATCAAGATCTAACTCTGTGGCTCATGAAACCGGAGAAATGGGATGCTGAGCTTCTGATATTCACCAAACAACAGCAGCAACACCCAGTGCCCGGATTCCATGCACTAGGCTCTGGTAGCCATCCTCACTCTCAAACTGTTAACTCGTCTGATCCATTTCCTTTGTTCTTTCAAGCAGATCAACTGAAGTTCGCAGAAACAACAGCAAAGGAGGTAACTCTCAATGAGATAGTTCATTGTATTGTGGTTTATGTATACCAATGTTTAAAATAACGATAACGTTAACGTAACATTTTTTTTGTTAGGTTATGTAGCAAATAATATAACGCATAACATGGTTACGCAATTTTAATTTTATTTAATTAAAATAAATATAAAACTGTATTTAATAATTTTCATAAATAAGTAAATAAATCTAAAAAATCATATAAATAACTATAAAATCAATGTAAAGGCATAGAAAAATTATAAAATTTCATAATAAATATCACAACAATTTTTTAAGCCATACACAACAAAATATTGTTTTTCCTCCATCTAATCTACAATAACAAAATCATCATCCTCCAGAATATACTTTGCATCTTCCGGATTGATATCATCCCCCGTCTCATCAAAGATATCATCAATTGCTTTTCTTTTATCCGAAAAAGATGCTACACAAGAAATATACAAATTAAGATGTTATTAGATACTCAAATCACGATAGTAGAGTATTCGTTTAAGAATATTAAATTATTAAAATTGGATAACTTACAAAAAGTATAGACCCTTCGTTTCTTTGTTGGAGTTTCAGTTTGATCTTTCTTGTCTCGCTTATCCACAGTGGATGGAAAAACATTTTGATTGTTATTAATTGCAGTGACTTCTAAAAAATCATTCGTTCTTAGAGCTGAATCGTTATCAGTAGGCTCATCTAGCAATCTAAGATTTTCTGGGAGACAAAACTCTTCACTCTCAACTAGTCATTTATCGTCTGGCGTCGCCTCATCAATCAAAATTGGATCCAAATTCATTCTCTTCCTCCGAATATTTCTCTCTCTAAGCTTAATATTGTACATAACATACACGAGAGAATGTAGGCATTTTTGCTCCAAGCAATATCTTTTTTTTTAATGCACCTTTAACAAATTTGTAAATTGTTATATGAGCATCATGATAAATAAAGTACTTAAAAATAATATATTAAGTTTTTTAAATTCATACTTGTTCAAAAGTGCTCCAATTACGTTCACATCCAGAAATACTAGTCGTAAAAGAGAGGATTCGAATTGCAAATTTTTTAAGTATTGAAACATCCTCTCCAAATCTTTCCCACCAGACAGCTAAAATAGATAATTAATTTTGGTGTTAAAAAATACAAAAAAAATAACTTAATGATATTTCTACCAATAGAACCCTAAGAATGAAAATAATGAATTAAGATATACTAGGACTTCGAGTATTCATAGTCATTTGAGCTAGCGGAGATCCAAATTCTCAAAACTTCTGTTTATACTGATCCAGCTTCATATCAGCTTGTGCATACTCATTGAGGGCAGGTATCATTCGTTGCATACATTCACGAAGGCCTCTTCTAACCACAGAAACATTAGAGAATGTATCATTGTAGAAGTATCTAGGATTTAGAAAGTAATTCGCTGCATGGAGGGGCCTATGCAATATGTCTGTCCACCTCTTATCAATCAAATTCCAGTATGGCATGTACTTCTTCTTACTGCCACCATAGACATCGGCAATTCTCTCTTTACAACTGTCAAGATACTCATATAGAAAAGGCATGGAAGGTCTCACATCTGAATCCACCTCTCGCAGCACATAGACCAGTAGAAGTGTAGTGCTAAAATAAAAGAGAACTAGGCCCCAGAAGCTTCTACTAGATAGCACTGTCCTTTTTACCTTCACTGCATTCGGTTTATTTGCCCAAGCACTCTTCGTGAAATCATCAGAAGCAAACATCTTTCTCAATGGCTGCCTTAATTTATAGAGTTTTTGTAGAGTCAAGAATGACACAGCGAATCGAGTGATGGCCGGCCTTAGCAATTCCTTACCCTTCATGCATGTCCGCATCAAACTCAAAATCCAGTCACAATTATATATGAATTGTATGATCCCCTTTACTGTTTCAAGAGTTTTCTTATGAATCTTCATCTTACCTATATCTTCCAACATCAAATCAATACAATGAACTGCACAAGGAGTCCAGTAAAGTCATTTTCGTAAATCCATAAGTTTTGTGCCAGCATTGACATAAGAAGCGTGATTATCCATAATCACTTGTACAACATTATTCTCTCTAATCTCCTCAACTAGCTTATCAAAACACTCCCATAGACACTCCCATAAATAATCTCCTATTTTGAACTGAGCCGATGCATCAATGGATTTATAAAAAAAGTCTCCTCCAGTGAATTCACAAGAAAGTTTATTAAGTTTTTGCTTTTCCTGTCTGTCCACCCATCTGACATCAATATACAACCTTATTTCTCCCAAGCCGCCATGTGCTTCTCCTTAATCTTGTCAATATCCTCAACCTCGGCCTTAAGAACCTGCGTGCTTATCTCATATGGAGATGGTTACTTCAAGCCAAATCCGAAATTTTCAACTATTTCGATCATCTCCTTCCAATATAGACTATTCAAGATGTTGAATGATAGCCCATTTGCATAGATACATCTGTTTATTTTTCTGACATAGTCCTCTCTTGCTTTCTTCTTTAAGACTGTCTCCAACGTGGATTGACGAGCTTCAAAATTAATAAATTTATTCATCGCTCTCAGAGTTCGAGATTGAGTGTTGTTACCGGCAACGCTTTCAAGCTCTTCACTCACCATTTCAGTGTCTGGTTCCCCATTCTCCCAATTTCCCGACTTAGTGATGCTTTCTTCTTCTTTTCTACCTCAGTAAACTTCAAAGCATCTTTACATGTTTTCCTTATATCTGGCGTTCACACATTTTCACCTCATGTCTCGTCCCAGCCAAATGATGCTTGAGCCGAGTGATTGCCGCAGTTATGTGGTGATTACATAATTTACAATAAAAATAATTGGAGGGCTCTCCTTCCTTGTGAATACTCCATTCTCTGCCCGGATCCATATTCTTTGACATGATTCTTCGTGCGGATTGTCAAATTTTAATCTATAAAAATAATACACTTTTTTTTTAATTCAGTGCGGATTGTCAAAAGATTCAACAATTGCATCTACTTCCACACATTACTTCTACACGAGTAATAAAATGTATTCAAATTCCAACACAAGTTAATCATTTTTTTTCATTAAGTATTTCTGTTTTAATTCAGTTTTTTTCCTAAATGAACTAAAAATAAAATTTCACATATTTTTTTAATTCAGTTTTTTTTCTTCTACACAATTTTTTTTAATTCAGTTTTTCTTAACTGAATTAAAAATCAAAATTCACATTCTTTCCCATTCTCTGGCAGGTCCCCACTCCCCAGCTTAACAGTGAAGAGAAATTGGGGGAAAAAAAATTTCACTCATCTTCAAGGATAACACAGTACAACATCAAAATCAGAATTCTCACTCATGTCAACAGTTCAAATTCAACACACTCCAATATTTTTTACCCAATTTCCCGGAATAAATTCCTGGGACAGTTCAAAAAAAAGGGGAAAAATTAGGGGAAAATAATTGGCCGCACTAATTTACTCATGAATTTTACAAAACAACAATTAAATCATGAATCTCTCCTAAGATCTATAGAATCAATTGAATAGTTGAAAAAAAATGGGAGAATGAACTCGGGTTTACGAAATCTAACCTCACCGGAGCTCGGGACTCACGGAGAGCCGCAGGGGACCTTGGAGAAGAAAAGAGTGACCGGGCTTTGTCGGGAACGTCACCGGAGGTGGAGGCGGAGGTCGTTAGGGCAGTGGGTTTCTTTGAAGAGAGTTGCCGGGAGATGATGCGGATGATCGGAGCCTCGGAGATGATGTGGATGATCGGGAGGATGATCAGTGTTGGGGAGGATTTGGTCTGGAGTGATCGGGAGGAGAATTGCGGAATCAGGAGATTTGGGAGGGGAATCGCGAACGAAATTAGGGTTTTTTCCCTTCACGAGTCTCACGCAAGAGTCAATTTAAAGATTTTAAGTCTGTAAATAACGTACGTTATTTTTAAAAATAACGTACGTTATTTTTAAAAATAACGTGCGCTACACAGCAGGGCGTTATTTTGCCCTGCTACAGAGCGCAAGTGCATTGTTACGCTCCGTAACGCATTAAAACGCGTTACGGAGCGCATTTTTTTCAACATTGATCTATATTATTCCCCTAGAAGTAGTATTCAATTCCTCCTAAATTGTTCAGTGCAATGAAGCCTCTGTTGGCAAGAACGATAGAAGCGATAAGAATTTTGAAAGTGTGGACGTGAGTACATAGGGTGGCAGGTGGGCCGGCCCGGCATAGTCCGGGCCTGGGCATACCCGGGCTTGGGACGGGGTGCCTAGCACAGTCCACCTAGTGTGAGGACAGCCGGGCTGCCCCGGTCCGACCCACTAGCCTGTCCCAAATGGTCGGACCAGGCACGTGTCACACCCGTGAGGACCTGTTAAATAATTTAAAATTTGAAAAAAGTTAAGAAATCTTTTAGAAAATATTAAAATTCACTAAAAAATCTTTTTTTTTAAAAAAAAATTAAAACATTCTGAAAATTTTGAAGTATTCTTAAAATTGTAAAAATTATAAAAAAAAAATCAAAAAATTAGAAAAGTTAAAATTGATACTATTTAGTCTAAAAAACATTGGACAAATTATAATAATGAATGGATCATTTTATTGCATATAGAATCATACAAATATTACAATTATACTATATAAGAACTCATTGGAATACCCAATGAAACACGAAGAGAGGAGAGAAGACTCTAGCTGTCACTCTCAATTTGTTCTCCATATTAATTTCTATAGTTTTATGAGTTAGATACAAAAAGAAAAAAAAAAACATAAGCAAATTACAATTGTTTTTCGAGCCTTCATTCATCATTTGGGAAGACCACCTTCTAGAAATCAGATGCTCGATCTTAGTTCTTGTCAACCATATCCCACCAGTTCTTCAAATAGATACACATCTCCAACATGTTTATCACTATTAAACTTCTTCCCTGTGTCAGCACTCAACTACTTGCACTAAAAACAAATCCCGATGGTACTATAGACATTGTTGGAGTTAATATATCATGGGTCATGATAGAAAGTACTGGATAAGATTTTTCCTTAATTTTCACAATGACAAAATATTGAAATCCTCATATCATTATTTTGTAGGAGCTCTAGCACGGTCAAAGTAATAGTAAAGCTCGTTAAATGAGGTGTGAAAGGTTTTGTTTTTTATACAGAAAATAAGCTTGTACAGTTGTACCCTTAGATGATATAGGTTGAGATGACGAAGTAGGTTGTCTATTTCCATAATGACCTTCATATTGAAAGTACATAATATCTAAATATGTTTTAATATTAGAAATTAAAACACAAACATCATCATCATAATCCATATATTTATAAAATTCTTGAACTAAAAATTCAAGGCCTGCCAACTTAGCACGAGGATCCATAACGATCCAAAATAAAATAGATAAAGGAAACCTTGAAAATACTTGATAAATTTAACTTTCATAGGAGCAACAACATCACTAGGAAATTGAATATCTCTATTTTCTGAAAATAATGAACTAATTTCGGCTAAAACATAAAGTGCTAAATAAGTTATTGGATAATACATTTTAGAAAGTGTTTTTGTTGAAGTCTCAAAAATCTCTAAGAAACGACAAATACATAGTATAAGTTCTCATTCTCCCTTAGAAAGATGTCATATTGGTAATTCCATGTCACTAAATAGATCTATTATATCTTATTATAGAAGACAATCTTTCAAGTTTCAACATATAATATAATGAGTTCCAACGGATTTTTACATCCCGAGGTAAGACCTTAAGTTTTAGGTTCAAGGCCGAACATAATAATTTTAAGGTATACTTTCTAGGGCTGCTAGCTCTCATAAAAGATATGAGATTTCAATTTTTATAAGAGAATAATTAATCACTCTTAGTCCATTCTAGACACATAAGTTAATAATTTGATGAACATAACGAATATGAAACAATATTTCATCCAAACAGTTCTGACTAGCATTCCCAATAGTTCGCATCCACTTTACAATTTATATTCTAAAAAACAATATCAAAATTAAAAAAAATTATTGGTATCTCAACCTTGTAAGCTAAACGAAGATCTTCTGACTCAAAAGATTAAGCCGATTGGAAAGGAACCCATTGAAACTTGAGAGAGTTTAGAGCCTTCAGATGTTGGGAGTTCTGAGAAGTTAGAGAATTTTCACAAATTTTGGAGAGATTCTGAGAGTTGTAGAGTAGAGAGAATTAGAGAAGAGAGAATTTTGTGAGGGAATTAGAGTAGTTTCGGGGGTACTTACAGAGTTTGGAGGAGAAAATGCAAAAAACACCTCCCGCGGCTCTTTTAGGTATAAGGGATTTTTGGCAAAAAAAATGCAAACACCCCGCAGCTCTTTTAGCCATTGGGGTGTTTTGCCAAAAATAAAAAATAAAAAACCCCTCCTGATAGCTATGATAGCCATTGAATTGCTGAGCCAGGCGATATTCATGCTTGGCCCAGGCCTGTGCTTTTGCGAGCCTGAGGCCCACTTCTTGGGGCCAAGGCATGGTCCCATAGGTGGGCAGGTTAGGCACGTGCCACTCGACGAGCCAGGCCGAACATGTCGACGAGTCGCCTGGCCCACTTACCTCCCCTATGAATACACTAACATAAGAATAAAACAAAGGAAACAAATTTGTACTGGATGATGTTATGAAACCACATCCCTCCAATCTTATTTTTTGTTGTCAAGAGTTTCTTGAGAATTTTCTACAAAAGTAACCAGAGCTGCTAATGTACAACCTATAACAAGGAAAGTTTACTTAAAGACAAGCTCCTGATTTTTATGAAAAGAAGTCACAGGAGAAAATAATATTACGTATAAGAATAGTGTAATAGAATTTCACTTAGTATTCATGTTATATATATATATATATATTTAATCAACTGATATCATATGTATACATATGTAAATTTCAGAATCAAAGAAAACAAAAGGAACCATCATATTCAGGGGGTGAAAAGAGCCGTCATAATAGAGAAGTTGGTGGCCCATCCAATCATCCTTGGGTCCATCTTGCTTCCACATTGAAAGAAGAGTCGGCTTTCCAGGCATCGATTAAACGCTATGGAGAAGTGCAGCAATCTGAAACGACAAAAAAAGTGGTAATAAAATTTATTTTCAGCAAGTTACTATACTTATTTAATTCAATTATCATTGATATCATTTCTGTAATGTTTTTAGGATCAATCTGGTCGTCAAAAAGAAAATTGAGGAAGGGATAGTGAGTGCCAGCCAAAAAGTCATTTGCAGTGCTCCCCTTAAATATGCTAATGCTGAAGATCATGGACAGTTTCAGCACAATGCAGAAGGACTTTCAGGATGATGATAGAAATGATAAAAATGGGCAATACTGCTTAAAATTTCAATTAGGAAGAGTTTATAATGTAATTTGCTAATGTGAGAGTCAGTTAAATCTGCTGCGATAATCTTATGTCTGAAAATATGTAAATGAAGACTAAGAGAATTTGAAATTTAAGCATGAAAATGCAGCAAAAAATACCTCTTCACTTGTCTATGAATAGTGCCAGTTTAGTTCCTTCACTAAGCCCTAGAACCTTGACTTCCGAATTATCTACTTTTGGACATGATTTTCATCTGAACTGTGTGATACTGCAAAAATGGTCATGTTTTCTGCTTGCAACTTGTTTATATACATGACCCAAGCCTCAGGAGGCAACATGGATGTAAGCACTAAGAAAATAGCGATTGGAGAACATGAATAGGCTCTATGGTCGAAGAATAAGTCAAAATGGAGATAGGAATTTAGCGAGATCAAGTTTGATGAAGCATGTGTAGCAACTTCAACTACAAGCCCAGAGTGACCCAGATATAGACAAAATTGGAAAATTTTCTGTATAATAATGTTGTAGAGTTTTGAATTCTCTTTCCAACGGTACCTGAATCACCTCAATGAGACTTCTGAATTAAAAGTTATGGCCGCTTTCTGAAACATTATAAAACTGAAACATCAAAGGGCCGTCGGTACGTATGTTGTCTACCACCGTCAATGGTGGGCTTGGCTGCGAAGGACTATTGCTACAAGCCATCGATGGCGGGTCGGGTTGTAAGCCTAGTGCTGGTTTTCCAGCATGTTTTAGACTTGATGGGGTAAATTTAATTCCTATATCAACTAAAAGTGGTTTCCAACTATCCTATTTATGGAAGAACTCCTTGGATGGCTAAAATTAGGATAGGAATTGATCCAAAGGCCGTGATTAAATTGAAGTACTTGAAGATCCATGAACTTTATAAGTATCCAATCTTCTCCAATTTAAAGGGAGAAGACCAACATATCAATGAAAAGAAGAAAATTATCAAGACCATTTTCTCTCGCTTTATTAAAATCCTCTCACTCTTCCACATCAAAGGATGAGTCTCCTCAGTTCAAAGTACAATGTCAAGAAGAAGGCTTTCTTTTCAAGCTAAATCTATTGAATATCAGTCTATCAAACAAGAAAGCTCACGACAATCAAATTTCTCGTTTCTCCACCATTTTCAACAAAATATCCTTTGCTGTGCACAAAAGAGAAGGGGTTCCTCCAATTCCAAAATATTAAGACTTATCTGAAGAACTCGGGAGAGAGTCATTGTCTTCATCTTCTTCAAGTGCAAGATCACGGCTTCTCCTATATAACCTCCCTTACCACATTTAGAGAGCTTTCCAATCAAGCTCGTCGAGGAGAAGGTTCACATTACCGTCAAGGGTTCTTTACTAAGTTTAACACCACACCTCCAGCAACTAACAATACTCATCTCCTCACCCTTTTTTGATCTTTCTCATAAATCTTTGTGTTAGATCAACAAACCAAAGAGTTGCTCTGATTAGATAACCATTATCACATGTTTTCATATCAAAAAAGGAAAGAGTAATTTTCATTGAGTGATCATATCACGAACTGTGTTTTTGCATATTTGAGAGGAATTGTGTATTCTCTCATTTGTAATCCTCAATACTTTCATAGTCACAACTCACAATTTCCCTTATTTTTTTTAGTTTAAGTAATTTTCCAGTGAAACAAAATGAGGGCTCCTTGAAGAGGTTGTGCCGTAATCTTATAATATGACTCCAAATGCCTCGCAGAGATTCTTGTCATTGAATTTGACAAAGGGAAGTACGAAGAGTACCTCCGCTAAAAATTACATTCCAACAGTGTGTTGCCCAAGCACACATCTTATCATGGGGTTCGATCGGTCACCAAGCTATTTCTGTGCAAAATGACGTCTCTATGCAAAATGGCGTCCACGGAGGTCGATCAAGTAGCAAGCAAATGTGTCTACCACCTGTGGAGCCGCATGCGGCCGTAGTATAATATTCCAAATATAACACCTTTACCCTCCAACAGGAGAATATGGAGAACACTATCTGTTAAGGCTACCTCATGATAATGACCGCACACGAACAAGAAACGAAAGATGGTTTTCTTTAAGCCCATCATGGATAACCACACCACGAAGAGGAAGGCTACCGGTAAGCCAGATGATATTGTCGTTGTCACCTTCTCCACTTTCAACAAGTTCAAAACGGGAATCCTAGAAAGGGGTGCAATGGAACCACCAAGAATCGATTCTATTAGAATGATCGAGATCATCAAGTGATGCCACTGGTGTATGTGACTTGAGGAATCACTTGGAACACTCGCATCGCACGAGAAGCGCACAAGTACAACCAAAGCGTTTATTTCAATAGGCTATTTATGACCATACTTATCTATATTTTGTTATAAATAAACATGTTACTTGGATATTTTATTATGATTTTCAAGAAAATAGATTTTTGCATAAAGAATAAAGAAAAAACCCAAAAGAAGATTCTTACATATCCAAAGCCAAAGAGCATAAGATCCTAGTTTACAACATGTGGAAATTAAGTTAACAATCACAGAAAATTAATCAAGATTAAAACAATAACAAGAAGATTGCATTGTTATGAAAGAGATCAAGTAATTGAATGCAAATCAAGTAAAAAACAACACCAAATCTGGTTGTTATATTAAAGATATGCCAAATCAACTCAACATTTCATTAAATATAGCTGTTATGAAAAAGATTTTGACAAATCAAGCTGAGAGGTAAATCATACCAAATATTGCATCAAATTTATATATTATGACAAATGAAGTTATTATAGCAAATTAAGTCAAATATTTGTTATCATTTCCACATGCTTTGTAGCAAATGTAACCACCTATTTCACCTAAAAATAGAGGGAAAATTTTCACTTGCAAGGAACACCAAATTTTATAGAATAATTTGTATAGTTCTTGGTGTCGTTTTGTTGGATTCGTATTGTTCATCAAGTTCTAGAAGTTATTTTTTGAATAAAAGTTCTTTTCTTTAATTCCTTAGGATGACTTTTCTTTTTATGTAATTGTTATATTTCTTTCAAGAATAGTTAAATCTTTTATGCCTAAGTGTAGATGAAGTTAAGAGCAGAGTATGATTAAATAAACCATCTCTCATATTTTTCATATCTAAATCAATATAATAAAAGTAATATGAATGTTTAATTTATAGTCCACAATGTAATTTGATGGATTATAATCTTTACCAAACTGCATGTAGATATATAGGGATCACTAATAAGTCCTTGATATGTGATGGGTATTTGTTCTTGACCTAGCCCTAACGAAGTCCCTATTCAAGGACACGCATAAATATGACCATAATTACGGCAATGAAGACAAATTGATGTGGATATTTGATATGAGAACATGATGGCACGAAGTTGAAGGAAAGAATAACTAAAAATAAGAAGTCTAAGGGATAAGAAAGAAATGGTAAAACACAAAAGGATAAAAGAAAATTCCTAACTAAACAAATCAAAATACACAAAACATATGATCTAAGGTAACCATAAATTCAACTAGACAGCCCTAGCCGTACCAAATTGATTGTTAGGTAGTCACACCTCAAACTTAGCTAAGAGATTAGTCAGGTCAGTAAAAATCAGTTGAGAGATTTTCCATTTTTCAATGATACTTAATTAGGTAACCACCTTTAGAATACCTTCCTAAAAACCAATCAACTTGCCAAATCTGAAATTTGAAATTCGATTCACCTTTTAAACTACTTATCCTATTAATCTCGAAGATTCTTAGTGCCAACATCTAATTGCTTTTAGTTAGGCTTGGGTCATTACTGATGAAGAAGTGGTTTGCGGACTAAAGGAAGGGTGATGAAATTCCTACAGTCCCACCTTATTGGGTTGTGCTCTTAATTTGGTTTAGAAATATGGATGCAACAAATCAAAATACCACAAATTAATCGTGAATCCAAATACATATGCATACAAGAGTTTAAAGATCATGTACCTCTCCCTAGCAATCACCAATAAAAATTAAGCATGGATGACCTAGAAATTTTAAGCATGCATTAGCAAAGTGAATAAATAATCAGCTCGTATTAGCTACTATCCCAATGTCAAACAGCTAAAGTCTTTGTCTCTCCATGTCGAAGGAGATATAAGACATACATGTCGCAACATAGATGTAACAAAGATTTTTTGTTCATGGGAAAAAAGAGAGCCAAATGAAGCCCTAAAGGAAGCACAATAAATTATGCATGACAAGAATGGTAAGTGCATCTACTAGCGTAGTAGAAAGAAGAGGAGATATAGAACTGATTGTTTATTTCCATCTTGATATTTGAGAAACTAAATTAGTATCATTAAACTTCCTTCCACTGCAGTAAAACTTCAAAATTGTTGTGAGGGTTGAGAGTAATATTTTGATATTTTAACATATCTCTATAGGTCGAGTGCCCTTCTGGGAGGAAACCTGGGCTTTATACTGTGCTATTCATTTTTTTAAAATAATTACAATTAAATGTGTCCTGGTGAGATGTAAATGTAGATCGCTCTAGTACCACACTAAAGTCTCCTCCAACAACAATAACTAAGTTTTTATTCCAAGTATTTTGGGTAGGCTACATGAATTAAAAGATAATCACACCATATTGATCATATGGATGATCCTTCTCCACTCATTCCCAACGAGCAATATGTCTTCATTTAAGCCTCTATATCCACATCGTTTTATACACTTCCATTGTATTTTCTTTGGTCATCCCTTCACTCTTTTAATTTGTTCTACGTTGATAAATTATATTCATCAAACTAGTGCATATATAAGTCTACGTCGCATATGACTAAGCCATTGTAGGCGATTTTCTTACGTCTTTTCTTCGATAGGTATTACACCTACCTTAATGTGAATATCCTCATTTCTCACTTTATCTATCCTAGTATTACCACACATCTAAAGAAACATCTACATTTCTGCTAATAAGTATATTTGAAGTTCATTAATGATTATGATCTAAAGTTCGTTAATGATTATATTTTGAACTAGAAAATGTATAAGGATTCTGCAAATCATGTTTAAGGGATGAAGTATATTTCATAATAAAAATATTTCCAATATATAACCAATACTAATGAGAATAAACTATGAAAAATAAAATAAATATAACTAAGAGTGCATGGAAGAAAAAACACAAACTGAGATGGTAGTAGTATGAAAGCCCAAGTTCTTGAGGACAATAAAATACAAGTTTCAAAATTTGTAATTGGTTAAAATATAGGCTGTAACTGGTGCTAAGATTATTTCTCAATGAACACAAAAGAGGAGAGGCCACTACACCTCTATTCGCATAGTACCTCTGTGATCAACCTTCACGGTGCTCCAAAAGGAAGGGAACGGCCTACACTTGAAAGTTCCAACATAATACAATGAGCTAAAGATGCCAATAGTTTACCCAATATAAATTTAATGAAGACATAAATGAGAAACAATTAAAAACAAAATATATAGGGCATTACATTGACAAATATTATTGCCAGGAATAGCAGAATAGAGGTAAAAACTTGAAGCTCTCAATGCAGACCATAGAAATATACCAATGATCTCTTTAGTTTGGGAGCAGAAATGTAGATCAATGCAACAACCCTGTAGAATAATATTATACATCAGCATCAAACTAAATGAAAACGGTAGAGAAACAGTGGAAACAACTTTTTTTATGCTTGACCAGTGACAACAATTGAAATAATTTAGATGTTTGACTATTTCAATAAGTAGCTGGTAAGAAATAAAGGTATAAATGTATGATTTAACTGCCTTCTGCTGCGATGCTAGTAGACGGCATATTAACAAAGGATGTTAGAAAATGACGATTCAGAAGTTCTTCAGCAAAGAGGTTATAATTCACAATCAACAATCATGAGTAGGTGACTCTTTAAAGCCATTGAGCCAAACATCCCTCCTCCACAATTATGCCATTGTATCTGTAGATCCACGGAGATGAGTCCATTCTTACAACTTGTTAATAATAATATATCGAGAGAGTCAATAGCTGACCAGTTGCTTAGGAAGTCGCACTAACCCATCGCTCTGCACTGTAAGCATGAGATTCCCAATTAAGTAGGAGTTTAGTGCACTCGAAGAACAACGTAAACAAAAGTTCATGCTTATTGTCCCCCAACTGACGCATCTACTCACTTTCCCCATGTGTGTGCATCTCGTATTTTGAACAATTTTTCATCACTCATAGCAAGAAGCCACTGTATGATTTAGTGTTGTAAATTATTAACTCTAGCCAACTTCAAGTCGATGCCAACTATAGATGCCACTCGATACACTGGTTGAATAATTAATCTAGACTGCTTCAAATCTTTCATGCCAACTCAACCATTTGGGTTCATAGCCAGCTTTTCTCATCTCCAAACCCATGATATCTAAAATTACATATATGCTATCTGTTTCGGGATGTGATCTGTCCTCTGACATAAAGACCCTGACCTCTTCCTTGACCATGATCCAGCTCCTTCCAATTGACTTTCTCACACCAATATTTTTCATTGACCTCCTCAGCTTCGCAACATCATCCCAACAACCTAAGGAAGCCAAAGTATTGGATAACAAAACATAAGCTGCAGAATTATAAGGATCAATCTTTAAAATACTTTCTGCTGCTCTCTTTGCAATCTCCACTTGATTGTAAGACCTGCATGCTGATAACAGAGTCTTCCACATTATAATATCAGGTGCAAATCGCATCTGATCCATAAATCTTTTAGCCTCTTCCAACCTTCCGGCACGAGCAAGCAAATCAATAAAACAAGAACAGTGCTCTTTTGTAGGCACAATCCCATATTCAGTTTCCATTACATTATAATAGTGAAGCCCTTCATCCACCAATCCGACACGACTACAGGCTGTAAGTACCCCAACAAAGGTGACATGATTAGGTTTAATGCCTAAGTTTTTCATACAAGTAAAAAGCTCAAGTGCTTGCTCCCCATGCCCCAACTGTGCATACCCAACAATCAAACTGCTCCATGAGAACACATCACGATTGTCGCCCATCAATTTGAACAATTTGGTTGCATCATCCAAGCTACCGCATTTGGCATATGTGTCAATAAGGCCATTTCTAACCATCAGGTCATCCTTCAGACCAACTTTCAGGGCATGGGTATGAACCTGATCTACCATTTCTAGATAAGATAACTCTCCACAAGCATGAAGTATAATATTTATAGTTATCTGATCCATCTTGTTTGAACTCCTCATTAGTCTGGACATGCTAAAAACCTCTTCTGGTTGCCGGTGTTGCATGCATGCAGAAAGAATTGTGTTCCAAGAAACAAGATCCCTATTGGCATTCAT